>ML353772.1:0-34298 GCA_005239505.1 Nicotiana paniculata | reverse complement strand
GGGGGGGGGGGGGGTCCTATGTTTTTTAGCCTAAAGGATCACTCCGTGCAACATAAATAATATTTCGTAAATCCCTCGAGATGGGGTGTTACTAATATTATTTAGTGGGCACAGACTATCATCTCTTGCTACCCGATTACTATGTTAAAGTTGTTACCTAAAGGAGTTCTAACTCAATTATAAGTTGTATCTTATGCGTGCATTACCCGCCCCATACCTATAGTCCAGGAGGTATTGGACCTCTATTTTGGGTGGTTCTAAACCTCACTTAGGCTGCTCAGAAATGTTGAAACTAGGCGGCATACAAAAACATATTGGACTTCACATATAGGAAATTAAGGCTCAAGTTTGCCTCCACACTTAAGCAACTAATGCACACGATAAAAAATTGATGTTAAACAATTCAAAATTAAGAAGCTTAAATCCCTGTGGACATGATTTCTATGTGACAAATAATCAAGGCACACAAGCAGTTCAGGGGCCAAGCATTGCTCAAAGAAATGATTATACGATTTGCATGCTGATTAATGAAATTTAGATTTTTTGGTCATTAACCCTTTTGTTTCTAGGTCACCTGTGCGGTAAGGAGTAATGAAAAATCATTTGGGGAGGAGATCAGAATTACTTATGCTTACTGACAGCGGCATGAAAAAGTAGTAAGCGGTATTTTAAAGGTTCATTAGAATAAGCAATTATACCCCTATAGGCAGGATCTCTAGCACTTGATGGTTCGCATTCATTTTTTTTATTGGTTACACTTAATCAAATAGGACTGATTTCTAGTGATCATGTTGAGACGAATTGAAAGTTTAGAGAAATTTTATTCCTACAGGAAGATTTTCTAGTGGCACATATCAACAAGAAGGATTGCAGCATTGGGATACATATTATGTAATGAACAGCGTGTGTTTGTGCGCAATTACCCTAATGACATGGTTTCTACAACGGTCATATAAATTGAACAACATATATATCAAACACATTATTAAGTCCTATAGGTATGTTATCTACCCATTGTATGTAAATATAAAACTCTACCCCATTCTTTTTTTTACTAACACCCCAATTGTTTATACAGAGGTTATTACAGCCCCAATAATAAGTAAAAGTAACAATGTACATGCCCACAGTAGGCCAAGATAAAAATAGATATCTAGCATTGTCTGGGCCTTCAATATCTCTTACATAGCATACCCAGGCCTTCAACAATGAGACACGTTCAATACACGACTCAAGGGTCCATAGAAGAGTCCAAACAAATTTACTTAACAATAGAACCAAGTGTTGCACCACTTGAAATAACAAATTCAGATGCACAATACATGAGAGGGGAAGTGGAATAATAGGAACAATTTTGGAGGTTGACGGAGTGACTAATGACCAAGCCCTAGTGTGTCAGAGTTCACAAGGGCCTCAATTAGACCCCGAGCAATGCTCACGCTAGGAAGGAAAACAATAGAGCCTAGATAGCCTTGTATTTCAGACGACTAACAATAAGAAGTTCAAAATAGCATAAGTAGAAAATTAGGGAGAATGGACAATGGCGGAGGGATCGAACTGGGGATACACTTATAACCTAGAGTAGACATAGCCAAGTTGAGCATACAGAGCAACAAATCAAGCGGGATAGTGGGTTCAGCAGGATTTCTCCACATAGCAAAGTACCACATAGACAGCCCCATATTAAAATAATTGGGGAAGAAACAAGTTTCCAGGATATACATAGATTATCATGTACAGATGCATGATACTAAATCAGCTGAGACATAAAGGTCCAAATTAAGCTAAGTACAACCTAGTGCCATGTTAACCAGTATTTAGACATGACGGGGGACACATATTGTGACAATCACTGAAAGGACAGAGTGTCAAACAAACCAAAGGCATATTGGGGAGACATATTATCATAGAAGCAACATCATAGTCGATATAAAATGGTCTTAATTTAGATTAAAATATATTGTACATGCAGGACAAACATTGCATAGATTCAGAGCAGTGCGAGATAGCAAGATCATACCAAATAGCACATGTAGATATTCTAGGATTTACGCAATAAACTAATTAACTAAAGAAGGTCTAAGTTATACCATAAAACAACATGGTTCAAACCGGGCATGGAAAACAAGTTGAGGTAACTGTTAAGATCTCAATCAATCACTAATGGGGTATGGGGATCATGTTAAGTGACACAATAGCTGGGGATCATGTTGAGTGACACAATAGCAAGGGAACATGTCATAATTAACACAGTAAATTATAGCACAAGTGTGAAGCATTCATTATAGAGATTAAGGACAAGGAATTTAAGTATGTTTTAGGGAACATTTAGGCACCAATACACTGGTTAAACGAACCGAAGAGGGCCAGACTAAAATTGGGCTATTATTTAAATATCCAAAATTTATCAAAATGATTTATAAAAATTCTTAATAAATAAATAAAAATATTATTTATACATTGAAATGCTTAAAAAAATAAATTTATATTATAAAATTATAAATAGTATTTTGACGAAAATAATATAAAATAAAGAGCAATTATGTATGAATAAATGCAATTATTGCAAAATTAGATAAATAACTTTAAAATGCTAATGTAATTATATGAAATGGAGAAAAAATATTTATAGGTGCAAAATAATAATTTTAGGTAACTAAGTCATCCCAAAATAATTTAAAGAGATAACTACTAAATATTTATATAATTTAAAACCAAGAAAATTAATTTAAAGCTCTAAAAAGTATGGAAAATTATAGAAAATACTTGTATATATTTGTAAACTAAATAATGATGCAAAAATGCTATTTTGAAACTATATATATATATATATATATATTTTGAAAAAATATGAGGGAAAATTTGGGTTTCAACGGCTTCTCCTCTTTATTCGGGAATGATGAAAGAGTTGTCGGGTAAAGAAAATGATGACCAATTTTAGCAGGATGTGAACGCTGTGAAAAGAAAATTTTTGTTACGTTTGAAATAATTGCAGGATGTGAACGTTGTGAACGGAAACCGGAGCAAAGATTGCTCCTGTTAAGATAACGGTTATATCCTGTTTTGCCTACAAAACTTGAAACACGATGCATGTAAGTATATAGATTATGGAGAGAATTTAAACATGATGCAAATTCCCTTTGGACCATGAAAGTTGTCTTTCGACGATGAGGATGATGTCCTTAGACCATGACGCCCTGGGCCATGAATCATGTGACAAGGGATTCACAAGCCATGAAATGATGTCCTCGAGTCATGAAAATGGTCCTCCGAACCATGACGCCTTTGAATAATGACGTGCAATATTGATAGATCCTGTGGCCATGGAATGGTGTCTTCCAGCTAAGGGGATGATGCCTTCAGACTATGACACCTTTGGACAAAATGGCGATGTTTCATCCCATGAGATGCAAAGATATGATGATTGGTCGTATGCGAAGTAAAACAAGACAGAGCTTAGACAATGCCTAGTCCCATGCGAATAGATAATTAAGGAGGCAGTGCTTAGCCTCATGCAAGAAGAGGAGATGATGCTTAGTCTCGATGAAATGAAAGGTAATAGCCTTATGCAATTAGGGAGGAAATGCTTAGCCTCATGCAAGAAGAGTAGATAGTGCTTAGTTTCGGTGCAAGGAAAGGCAGTGCTTAGCCTTATACAATTAGAGAGTCAATGCTTAGCCTCATGAAAATAGGAGACAATGCTTAGTCTCATTCAAAGAAAGGCAGTGCTTAGCCTTATTCGGTTAAGGAGGCAGTGCTTAGCCTCAAGCAAATAGGAGACAATGCTTAGTCTCATGCAAAGAAAGGCAGTGCTTAGCCTTATGCGGTTAAGGAGGTAGTGCTTAGCCTCATACAAAGAAATGCATTGCTTAGCCTTATGCGGTTAAGGAGGCAGCTCTTAGCCTTATGCGGTTAAGGAGGAAGTGCTTAGCCTCATGCAAATATGAGACAATGCTTAGTCTCATGCAAAGAAAGGCAGTGCTTAGCCTTATGCAATGACGGAGGCAGTGCCTAGCCTCATGCAAGAAGACAATGAGTGATAGTGAGAAAGAAGAGTCTTTCTTAACTGGAGGTGCTTGTGATAGATAATTTGCTATCTTGAAGGTAGTGACCATATGTGTTTGCATATATTGTTGTCTTACTATGCCTGCATCCAAAGAAAAATTGTGAGTTTTGGGGGGGAGGTTGGTCCGTGCTTTCGCCTTCTCGCTTTGTCTTTGCTTCTGCCTTGATATCCTATTTGAGTTACCCCGAATAGCATATGGCTGTTTATGAAAGTGATGTTTTCGAAAAATATGCGTGCATTTGATTAATGTACTTATTTAAAATATAGTAGTATGCGATATCAAGTAATTTAGATGGACCAATGACTGTGACACTTTTTAAAGACATTGTGACTTCCTTGCTTTAGAATTTTGAGGGTCCTCCTCAAAATTCTTCCCCAGTTTAAAAGCAATTCTTTGACTGTTCTACATATGACAAAGTGAGCTGGACTTCCTTCAACATTTTAAGGGTCCTCCTCAAAATTCTGCCCCAGTTTTTGACCATGGCAAAAATGAAGATTTTATTGAGATGTGACCGAACCCACAAGGCTGCCTATGTATCCCCTCTTAAACGGGAATCAGGTCAAACGTAGTTCAGTTACATCAGATTAAAAACTGTAAATAATCTAGTCATAATATCTTTTGACTGCATCTGAGTTGATAGGTTTATGCCAAATTTCTCCGTTCATTTCTGCAAGTATGAGCGCTCCTCCTATTAGTACTCTGTGGACCATGTAGGGCCCTTTCTAGTTGGGTGAATACTTCCCTTTGGCTTCATCTTTATAGGGAAAGATCCGATTTAGCACCAACTGCCCTTGTGTGAATTTCCTAGGCCTGTTTGTTTTGTTGAAAGCTCTAGACATTCCTGTTCTGGTAAAGTTTTCCGTGACATACTGCATTCATTCTTTTCCCGTTAATGAGAGTCAGTTGTTCATAGCGACTTCTTATCCATTCTATATCACTGAGTTCGGCCTCTTGTATGATTCACAACGAAGGGATTTCTACTTCGGCGGGAATGACGACTTCAGTACCGTAGACCAGTAAATGAGGAGTTGCCCCTGTTGATGTGCGAACCGTGGTACCATATCCCAATAAGGCAAAAAGTAAATTTCTTGTGCCATTGTTTGTGATTATCTACCATCTTCCTTAATATCTTCTTTATGTTCTTGTTTGCGGCTTCCACGACTCCATTCATTTGCGGACCGTATGTTGTGGAATTCTTATGCTTGATATTGAAGGTCTCACACATGGATCTTATTAAATCACTATTAAGGTTGGCGGCATTGTCGGTGATGATTGATTTTGGCACCACGGATCGACAAACAATACGATCCCTAACAACATATGCGTTGACCTTCTTAGTTACAGCCTTGTAAAATGCATCGTCAACCCATTTTGTGAAATAGCCTATGGCCACTAGAATGAACCTGTGCCCATTTGAAGTGGAGGGTTCGGTTGGACCGATGATATCCATCCCCCAAGTGGATAAAGGACAAGGCGCACTTGTTGCATTGAGTTCATTGGGTAGCACTCGTACCATATCAACATGTACTTGGCATTGATGACACTTTTGGTATATCTGGTGCAGTCTGTTTCCATAGTCATCCGAAAATATCCTGCTCTTAATATTTTATTATCTAAGACAAAGCCATTCATATGTGGTTCGAAGTTCCGACATGTATCTCTTCGAGCAACTTGGATGCTTCCTTGGTGTCGACACACCATAATAACCCTAGATCTAGAGTCCTTTTGGACATAATTCATCTGCTTTGGAAGAAGTGGTTGGATAATCTTCAGAGTGTGCATTTCTGAGTATGATTTGCGTGCTCATGGTACTCTCCTTTTTCCAAATATTCATTGATGTCATGGGTTTCCATCAGTTTCTTCTTCAACACGAGCAGAGTTGGTTGTCTGATTATGAATCCCTACAGGAATAGGATCGATGAAATTCTTGTCTGGGTGTTGTATCGTGGAATATAGAGTGGCCAATGCATCTGCGAACTAATTCTGGATTCTCAGAACATGTTTGAACTCTATCTTTGTGAATCTCTTCATCAATTCTTGTACATAGTACAGATACATCAATATTTTGGTATTATTTGTCGCCCACTATCCTAGAACCAGATGTACCAAAAGGTCTGAATCACCATTTACAAGTAATTCCTGAACGTTTATGTCAATGTCCAACTTGAGTCCGAAGATGCAAGCCTCATATTCTTCCATATTATTGGTACATAGAAACCTGAGCTTTGCGGCACTAGGAGTGTTGACATGTCTCTGATACTAAAACTGCTCCAATACCCATTTCCTTGAAATTTTCAGCCCCATCGAAGAACATTCTCCAGCCATCGTAGTTTTTCGGTGATATTTTTCCCTACGAATGACACCTCTTCATCGGGAAAATATATTTTCACTGGTTCGTATTCTTCACCTACAGGATTTTCTGTCAGATGAAAGACCAACGCTTGCCCCTTGACAGCCTTCTGAGTTACGTAGATGATGTCGAACTCACTCAGCAGTATCTACCATTTTTCCAACTTCCCTGCAGGCATGGGTTTCTAGAAGATGTATTTTAGCGGATCCATCCTTGATATGAGATATGTGGTATAGGCATAGAAGGAGTGCCTCAACTTTTGAGCTATCCATGTTAAAGCACAGCAGGTGCGTTCCAACAAAGAATACCGCACTTCGTAGGGTGTGAACTTCTTACTTAGATAGTATATGGTCTGCTCCTTTCTTCATGTCTCATCATGTTGTTCCAAGACACAACCGAAAGCCCCATCTAGTACAGATAAATAGAGTAGCAGAGGTCTCCCAGGCTCCGGCGGGACTAGGACCGGTGGCGTGGACAAATATTTGTTGATCCTGTCAAAGAATTTCTGAAATTCTTCAGTCTAACTTATTGCAGCGTCTTTCTTCAACATTTTGGAAATTGGTTCATAGATCACAGTTAATTGGGCTAGGAAACGACTGATGTAATTGAGACGCCCTAAGAAACTCATCACATCTTTCTTTTTCTTTGGAGGTGGCAAGTCTTGGATAACCTTGACCTTTGACGGGTCTAGCTCAATTCCTTGACGGATGACGATGAACCCTAATAGCTTTCCATCAGGGACTCCAAAGGAACATTTTACATGATTCAGTTTAATATTGTACCTTCGAAGTCGATAAAAAAATTTCTTTAATCTGCTATGTGATTTGTACCCGTTTTAGATTTGATGATGACGCCGTCCACATAGACCTCTATCTCTTTATGTATCATGTCATGGACAATAGTTGTCATGGCTCTCATGTAAGTGGCTCCAGCATTCTTTATGCCAAATGGCATCATTTTGTAGCAATACACTCCTCATGGTGTAATGAAGGCTGTCTTTTCGGGATCCTCGTCATCCATCCAGATATGATGATATCCTGCAAAGCAATCCATAAAGGACTGGTGGTCATGCTTGGAATAGTTGTCGATTAGTATGTGTATATTGGGTAACGGGAAATCATCTTTGGGACTTGCTCTGTTTATGTCCCGATAGTCGACGCATACTCTGACTTTCCCATCCTTTTTCAGAACTGGCACGATGTTAGCCAACCAAGTTGGATATTCAACCACCCTAAGAACCTTGGTTTTGATCTGCTTTGTGACCTCCTCTTTTATTTTCATACTCATATCTGGCTTGAACTTTATGAGCTTCTGCTTTACAGGCGGACAAATAGGGTTGGTTGGTAGTTTATGAGCCACTATGGACGTGCTCAAACCGGCCATGTCATCATAGAACCATGCAAAAATATCCTCATACTTATTCAGGAAGCGGATGTATTCTTCTTTCTCCGACGGCGATAGGTGAATGCTTACAGGTGTTTCCTTGACTTTTTCAGAGTCTCCCAAATTAACTATTTCAGTCTCATCCAAATTGGACTTAGGCTTGTTTTCAAAAAATTTCACTTCTATGACAATTTCCTGGGATATTATATACTCTTCCAGATCCTCTGAATCACTATCCTTATGTTGTGTTGTCTCATTACATGTCACAGTTGTGGGTTCATCAGGATAAGTAATAATAACGCTGTAGAGAGAAAATATAAAGGATAATAATAAATACTAAAACAGCAATCCATTGATAAATATTAAAAGGTCAAAAAAATGTAGTTCAATGCTTCTAGCAATTACATCAAAACGAAAACGTTAAAAAAACAAAATAAAGAAAATGTCTTAAATGCCCATAAATAATAAGGACTTCCTCCTTGAGAACAGTCCAATTCTTGAGAATAACTCTCTTCTCCATTGTCTAAATAATAAGGCCTTCCTCCTTCTCATCCTCAACTATCACACTGCAATCTATGTCTTCATCATCTAGGAACAGATTCCTTATGCCGGCTAGAACTTCATCGTCTTCGGACCCCAACATCATGTCAGCTTGATGAAATGACTGGCTCAAACGTGGCGGTGACAAATTCTTATACTCATGCCAGGTGTATTCATAACCAAGCCCAAAAGTTGTGTTGTGACACTTTAGTTGTATCGGTTTGGTGATCCCCTAGAGATTCTTGCCGAGACCCTTGCCAGGTTCATACCCTGTGCATGCCAACATGCTTTCTATTTTACTGCACCACCATTTGTCTTTCTCAATTGCATAGACACGCTCAATGCGTATGTTTCTCCACCCAACTTCCTTTTATTCTCAACGATCGGGATAGTTTGATAGGTGTAAATAGGATTACTTCCTTCCCCGTGGATAATTACTTCCTGATAGTTCCACTCGAACTTCACGACCTGATGTAGAGTATAAGCTACGGCCCCAGCAACATGTATCCAAGGTCGTCCCAATAACCGGTTGTATGTAGCGGATATATCCAACACCTGGAACTCAACATCAAACTAGGTCGGGCCCATCTGTAGGCTGAGGTTGGTAACCCCAATTGTGGCCCTTTGAGACCCATCAAATGCTTTCGTTCATACTCCCTGCTCGTATCTCGTGCAGACCTTTACCCAACCTTTTCAAAGTAGTTAGTGGACAGATGTGGAGACTCAAACCCCCATATATTAGGACGCTGGCAATGAATTTGTCCTCAAGTTGCACTGTGATATGCAGTGCCCTGTTGTGACTTAATCCTTCCGGTGGTAGCTCGTCTTCATGAAAAGTGATCTTGTGGATTTCCAACACTTTCACCCACCATGTTGGCCATCTCTCCACTAGTATTGTTATTGGGTACATAGGCTTCATTCAACACCTTCATCGAGGCATTCCTATGCGCCTCAAAGTTTTGCAGCAGTGATAAAAATAGATATTTGAGCAGGGATTTTTGTTTAGATGATCAACCACTGAATTTTCTCTCGCCTGCACCTTTCTCCAAATATCATCTGGACCAGTCTCAATGACAGCCGACTTAGAATCAGCTTTTTTTCTTGTTCCTCCCAAATGCTCGGGTTTATAAACCCTACCTGTTCTGGTCATGCCTTGCGCTGCACCTGTTTCTTCCATTTTTTCCTTTTCATTCCTTCTTGATTCCGCAACATAGTCCCAAAGTATACTTGGTCTATGGGTTCAGCAATTGGGTTGTATTGTCTGGGTGGTCTGCGGTGAAAATTTGGCATAGGTTTTTGGTAGTTTTGGCGGACTGGTGGTGAGTGGTAGTATGATGGTTGGGTGTTATAAGTTTGGTAAGTGGTGGCATATTGTTGGTATATAGGAGGTGAAGGCTGATATGTGGACCTTTGGCTACCATCACATCACCTACTTCTTTCTTCTTGGAGATACCTCCTGACTGTAAGGCTTTATTTGTGGCTTGGAGTGCTTCAAAATTTGTCACCATTCCACTTTTGATCCCTTCTTCTGTTCTTTCTTTCTACTTGATAATGTCAGAAGATTTATGGTTTTCAATAACCACCAGTCTCTCGTAGTAATGGGATCTTGAGCTCTAACGAAGAACTTATTCATTTGTTATTCTTCCAGTGCTGGCCTTACTTTTGCAGCTTAAGACCTCCACCAAGTAGCATACTCGCAGAATGTTTCCGTTGGCTTCTTTTTGAGATTCTAAATATAGAAAATGTCTGGTGTATTTTCTGTGTTAAATCTGAGTCGATCCATGAAATTTGATGCCATGCTCACCCAATTAACCCATTTCTTTGGATTCTGCCTGATGTACCAGGACAGGCCGTCCCCGGTTCGCTCCTCATGAACAGCTTCATGCCGATTCTTTCATCCTTGATAACTCCTACAAGCTTATTGCAATACGTCCTCAAGTGCACATTTGGATCACTAATCCCGTCGAACATTTCAAACTTAGGAGGATTGTAACCCTCTGGCAGTTCTATGTCCCGCTGAATACACAAATATTCATAATTCAAACCCTCAATGTCTTTTCCCCTTTCAACACTTTGAACTCTTCCATTATGATTTTGGAGCTCTTCTGCCATGTTCTTGATGAGCAGGTCCTTATCGGTGAATTCAGGTATATATAGGGTCTGTTGTGGGGTATGGGGTAAGGTTTCCACGTATATGGGATTTCTTTTATGGACTCCAGGAATCTTGGCATAATGGTGGTCGTTGGTTGAGTTTTGTGGATCAGGGTAGGTTATGGTGCATTCTGAAGAGTGTGGTAAGTGGTGGTTTGTGGATACTAAGTTGTATGGTTGTGGTGCTATGGAGGGGTGGGTACTGGTGGAGGATTATTCTTTTGAGGAGGTGTGTCGTATTGATAAGGAGCGGGAGGATTTTGTGAAATTTGGTTTTGTACGTTTTGGGGAGGTGTCGGGTTTTGGGCGTTTGTGGCTTGTTGGTTAATGTCGGGAACATTTAGGGTGAGGGAAAGGTTTGCCAAGTTTCAGACCTTCTCAAGCTACCCTTTTAGCTCCAATATTTTCTATTCCAGACGCAAGATCGAATCATTCTGCGCCGGAGTACTCCGACCATCTGAAGTTTTAATATTCTCTGCATGGGTAGCATTGGCTTTCCTAATACCGCTCATATCATCCATTTTGGATTTTCATTTGTTCTTGGGATCACTTGGTGGAGGAGGAGGTAGAGGACTTCTGGATCTGGTGTGATATGTTGACGATGTCAGTATGCACAAACTATCCTTGGGGAATAGGAATAAACAAAATTAAAGAAAGATAAAAAAAGTAACCGATTCAGTAAGGAGTATTATTAAAGGGCTGTTGCGATATTTAAAATGTATGTAATAAATTCGCGTCCTAATTTGAGGGACCTCGTTGTGCCCGAGGTAGGCCTAAGCGACACATAGATTTGGAGAAAATTGTTGCCAATAATTGTGTCATTTCATTAATGGGAAAATGAACGAAATCCTCACTAAAACGACAATAATGAGGAAAAAAAGTCACTAATGGAATTTGCCTTATTACAATCAAAATCTAATCGTATATAGAAAGCAGTAAAGACATTGTTTCCTAATCTACTTGGCTCCAAAAGGACCTTCTCCATGCTTGGCCTTCTTGGATCCATCAATCAAGTTCCCAAGGTCGTGCATGTCCAATAGTAGATAAGCCCTTGCTCCGTGTTCCATTAGCCCTTGATCCAAATATTCCAACCTCTCTGTTGATTTAGTATCAATTTCTTTCCATTTGTTGATTGGTTCCATATCCACTTTGTGGTGTTCCAAGTGCCTAGCTTTGGACTCAAATACCCTCTTGCGCAACATTCTATACTTGACTTGTGCTTCAGCAGCGTCATCTATAACCCTATTTTTTAGATTAATCCCTAGCTTGACATCTCCCGCTATATCATCTACCAACTATGATGGGTAGAAGTACACATGGCCGGCATGATACCTATCTAGATCGATAGTATCTTTCTCCACAATGACCTTTTGACTCCACATATGATGTGCCTCGAATTTGAATGGAATGGAGTTCTCCTTAATGTCTTCTTTGTATTGGACCATGTTGGAAACCCGAGGTATAACCTGCTTTCTTCCTGCTTGCCTCATCACCCTTATATGAGCATAAGGATAGATTCATGTTAACCGAATCAGCACTAGATGAATGGTTTCTCTTGACCTAATGATGAACTTGCTGCTAAGGAACCATTCGAACATCCAATGTACTTTTTCGTCAGTCAAATTGTTGAAGAAGCGTATCCAGCTCACAGCACTTCCAGGTTGCGCAAACCTATCTGGGATAAATGTCATTATTTTTGGATGATGGTACTCTATGTAGTCATTCAGTGGTCATCGAGGAAGCTCTTGACCATATTCATCTCTCTTGAAATGTTCTAATAACCTCACCTGCAGCAGCAGATTACAGCCCTCGAAGTGCCCATACCTCTTCTTGCATCGAACTAGAGCTCGGTACATTTCAGCCAAGATAAGGGGGGTGATGGTGTATGTTTGTCCTTCAATTACTTCCATTAAATTCCTAGTGACCATGGCTAAGAAAGTGTGGATCCTCTCGCCTTTCATCGGAAATATCAGCAACCCCAAGAAACAGACAATGAACACAAAAACTCGGCGGTGTGTCCACCCCAAAGAACTAATGGCAAGTTCTTCATCGTGAAGGAGATATGACTTGCTATGACCATAACGTTTATAAAGGAATTCAAATGGTATGTATGACTTCTTATGATAGAGTGACTCATCATTTTTCTTGAAACCAGTCATTTTCAAGAAACCTCGGGGAGTGCGATTTTCTGGTACTAGTAAACCTGGACTATCTCATGGAAGCCTAGCGAAGCCTCCTATTTCCTCTAAGAGAGGAGTCATTTCTATGTCACCAAAGCAGACGATAGCTCTTTTCTTATCCCAAAACATAGTGGCGGCCTCAATAATGTATGATTTGGCCATATGTCCAATAAGGAGGGTAAATTTTCGAGGACCATTTTCACATGATTCTTGTCACTAGGTGGGAGGTTCTTCCACCAATCAATAAACAAAGGTAGAATGTTTTGAACCATGCCGAACTTGGGGACTTTGTGCCTCATTTTCTACAAAAACAAAAAGAGTTAGCCCTCTCCCCCTTTGGATCTGACTGCTTACAAATTAATGATCAACATACCGGCATGTTTTCTCCAAATAATGTACACAAAAATGATGGTGTCCATTGGGAATATGGAAATCCCGTCGAACTTTGGACGAGGCTTATCCATGTGGATTTTCAGGTGGACAATGTTCTAATCCATACTAGGTTTGACATGATGCATACACAGTTGATATTGGAGCGAGGTTTCTAGAAGGGTCTAGAATGGTACTCTCAAGTGGACAACTTGAGAAGGCACGGAACCATCGGCTACACCACTGATCGACTAGTTTACCGTAAATAAGCCTTTCCAATTTAAAGGGTAATTTCGAAAGAGCGCGGACACTCATCAAGTGTCGCTATGGTATTAGTTGGACACAAGTGGACTATGATGTGGAGCGTGCTTTATGGAAGGATAAATAACATATTGTCAAGTATTTGCATGATAAATATGTGAAAATAATAAACGCAGTATTAACATAAAATATAAAGTACGTAGAAAGAAAGAAAGGAAAAAAAAAAAGAAGTTAGTTCGTAAAATATAGGTAATATAATAAAGTAAGAGAGGGATTAATGGTGGGGAGAGACATTATGTAGCAATTTTAAAACCAATGAAGAGCAGCTTAGAGAAAATAAGTGTGACAAGGAAAAGGGATACGCATGTTATGACCAATTTAGGCAAGTAAGGGTGGAGAAGGGAAGGGATTTTCATATTACCACGAATTCAAATAAAAGGAGAATAGGGGAGGGATGTGCATGTAACAAGTGAATTAGACAAATAAAAGGAAAATAGGACCGGGATGTGCATGTAGCAGCAAATAAAAAAAGAATAAGGAACCATGTTTATCAAAGAAGACTAATTCATATAAACCAAATTTGCTATGGTAAGAACCTAAGAATCCCCAGCAGAGTAGCCATGCTGTCGGGCCCCTTTTTCTCACGAAATCGGTTTTCGACGTGTGACAACTCTTTTAAGGAAGTATTAAAAGAGAAGAGTCGTCACCTAACAATTTTTAAGGTGCGTTAAGGCACTTATTTTGCAAATGACAGTAGTTCAACAAGTTTACATCACCAAAAATTGGTTAAGGGCTCGAAATTACCTCGAAGAGAAGGTGTTAGGCACTCTTCGATGTCCACATTTGTGGGTTCCGGATGAACTTGAATTATATGGATTAGTCAGATAAACAAAGAGAAAGAGAGAGAGTACAAAATTTGGGGATTTTATTATAAAAAAGATTTTGAATAGATGAGTACAACTACTTGATTCAAACAGAAGAGAAATAAAACAGAAGGGATCCTAAGTTTTTTGCCCAAAAGGATCACCCTGTGAAACATAAATAATATTTCGTTACTCCCTCAAAATGTAGTGTTACTCATATTATTCATCGGGCACAGACTATCATCTCCTGCTACTCGATTACTATGTAAGAGTTGTTACCTAAAAGCGTCTAACTCAATTACAGGTCGTTCCCTATGCGTGCACTACCCACCTTATACCGGTCCAGGAGGTATTGTACCTCTATTTTTGGTGGTTCTAGACCTCACTTAGGCTGCTCAGAAATGTTGAAACTAGGGGACATACAGAAACACATAGGACTTCACATATAGGCAGTTAAGGCTCAGTTTGCCTCCACACTTAAGCAACAAATGCACGCGAGACAAATTTTATGTTAAATCATTCATAATTAAGAAGCTTAAATCCCTATGGACATGGTTTCTACATGACAAGGCATTAAGGCATAAGCAATTTCAGAGGTCAAGCGTTGATCATAGACAGGATTACACTATTTGCATGATGATTATTGAAATTCTGATTTTTGGTCATTAAGCCTCTTGTGTCTATGTGACCCGTGCAGTAAGGAGTAATGAAAGACCATTGGGGAGGAGCTCAGAATTACGTATGCTTACTGACAACGGCATGAACAAGTAGTAAGTGGTAATTTAGAGGTTCATTAGAATGAGAAATTATACCACTATAGGCAGGATCTCTAGTAGTTGATGCTTGGCATTCATTTTTTTTATTGGTTACACTTAATCCTATAAGCATGATTTCTAGTGATCATGTTGAGACGAAATGAATGTTCAGAGTCATTTTATACCTATAGGCAGATTTTCTAGTGGCACGTATCAACAAGAAGGATTGCAACATTTGGATATATGTTTTCTAGAAAATAGTGTGTGTGTGTGTGATTACCCTAATGAGATGGTTTCCACAGTGCTCATATAAATTGAACAGCATACATATCAAACACATTATTAAGTCCTATAAGAATGTTATCTACTAAAAGCCCAATTGTTTACACAAATGTTATTATAGGCCCAATAATAAGTAAAAGTAACAATGTTACATAACAGTGTAGAGGCCCACAGTAGGCCCAGATAAAAATAGATACCCAACATTGCATGGGCCTTCAATATCTCTTACATAGCAAACCCAGGCATTCAACAAAGAGCCACGTTCAATACACGACTCAAGGGTCCATGGAAGAGTCCAACCCAGTTTACTTAACCACAACACCAAGTGTTGCACCACTTGAAACAACAAATTCAGATACACAGTACATGACAGTGGAAGTGGAATAATAGGAATAGTTTTGGAGGCTGAGGGAGTGACTAAGGACCAAGACCTAGTGTGTCAGAGTTCACAAGGGCCTCAAATGGACCCCGAGCAATGCACACCCTAGGGAGGCCAACAATAAAGAGTAGATAGCCTTGGATTTTAGCCGGCTAAGAATAAGAAGTTCAGAATAGCATAAGTAGAAAATGAGGGAGAATGGACAATGGCTGAGGGACAAAACTGGGGGTACAATTATAACCTAGAATAGACATAGCCAAGATGAGCATATTGAGCAACCAATCAATGGCTGAGGGACAGAACTGGGGATACTCTTATAACCTAGAATAGACATAACCAAGTTGAGCATACGGAGCAACCAATCAAGCATGCCAATAGGTTCAGCAGGATTTCCGTACATAGCAAAGTACCACATAGACAACCCCATATTGAAAGAATTGGGGAAAAAACAAGTTTGCAGGATATACATAGATTATCATGTGCAAATGCATAATACTAAACCAGTTGAGACCTAAAGGTCCAAATTAAGCTAAGTACACATCCTAGTGCCATGTTAATTAGTATTTAGACATGATGGGGGACACCCATTATGACAATCACTTAAAGGATAGGGTATCAAATGAACCAAAGGCATGCTGGGGAGACATATTAGCATAGAAGCAAGATCATAGTCGACATAAAATGATCTTAATATAGATTGAAACATATTGTGCATGCAGGACAAACATTGCAGATTCAGAGTAGTGTGAGATAGTAAGCTCATACAAAATAGCATATGTATATATTCTGGGATTGACACAATAAACTAATTAACTAAAGAAGGTCTAAGTTATGCCATAAAACAAAATGGTCCAAACAGGGCATGGAAAACAAGTTGAGGTCACTGTTAAGATCTCAGTCAATCACTAATGGGGTATGGGCATCATGTTAAGTGACACAATATTAGGGGAACATGTCATAATTAACACAGGAAGTTCTAGTGCAAGTGTGAAGCATTCATTATAGAGATTAAGGACAAGGCAAGTAAGTAAGTTTTAGGGAACATTCAAACACCAATACACTGGTTAAACGAACTTAAGAGGGTCAAATTATCCAAGTGAGACTTCGGCAATCTCAGGACTAGCAGCATTTGGAGAAAGTTAAATGCTAAAGAGACTTAGAACAAAGTAGAATTAACATAATCGCGCACAAAAGTAATCTAAAAAATATACTAAGCCATGGATTTCAAAGGTGAGACCACATGTAAATAAAAGACACGTCAGGATGAAATTTCAAAAATCAAGTAGCTTACCAGTTAAACGTACAACAATAAAGAATAAATGATCCACAAGAACCCAGAAATATCGATGCGTCAAAGTTCCCAAGAGCTTAAAAAGAACCCCGGCAATACTCGCACCAAGAGAAAGTTCGAATAGTAGATTCTCAGTGGCCTTAGCTTTCAGTCGGCCAACACAAAGCACAAGATAGTGAATGAACTAATAGAACAAGCCTCAAATTTTAGTGAGATTATAAGGACTACAGTCTGTCACAAAGGGAAATGGTAAGGGGTTTATATAGTGCAAAATTAGACACATAAATAAGGAAAAACAATCAATCAATCATAAAAAAAGAGAGGAAAGAACAGCATGTGAAATTAATTTCAAATCAATTTAGAAGAAATCAAGCAAACCCTAATTGGAGTCGGATTTAGGAGAAATCGTTCACAAGCCTCAATCACGACACGATCACTGGAGATATGCCATATATAAGAGAAATTTCTCTTTTTAAGTGTATGTAACCATAATCTCACCCAGAACCAAAAATCAAAACCAGATCTGTCTTGCCATAAGTGAAATGGTAATGAATGTTGCCATAAAACGATTAATGGTAACAAGAAAAGGCAAGTGAATCCGCGTATGGACGCATATAAGGAAGGAATGGGTATGAATTTCCATGGTAGGCTAGGGTTTAGGTTTGGGAGATGAAGAGAATATTGATAGAGTTTAGGGCGGCGATTCAGGAGGGATGGTCTAGGGTTTAGGTTATGGAGATATAAGGGGATGGGTCGATTTATTATAGGTCGTTGAACATTTAAGATCAACGCCCAGAAGAAAGGAGGAATGGGGCGGGTTATTTGAAAGGGGCCCGACCGGGTTGGGTAAAGGAGGTATTGTTTTGTCTTGGGGTTATTGGGCTAGGCTGTTCAGCCAATTTGGGTCCGAAAATAGGTTTAAATTGGTCTATAATTTAAATACCCAAAATTTATCAAAATAATTTATAAAAATGCTTAATAAATAAATGAAAATATTATTTATACACTGAAATGCTTAAAATAATAACTTTGTATTATAAAAAATAAAATGCTATTTTGACACAAATAATATAAAATAAAGAGCAAATATGTATGAATATAGATCATTATTGCAAAATTAGATAAATAGCTTAAAAATGTTAATGTAACTATATGAAATGAAGAAAAATATTCATTGGTGAAAAATATTAATTTTAGGTAACTAAGTCATCCCAAAATAATTTAAAGGGATAATTAATAAATATTTATATTATTTAAATGCAAGAAAATAAATTTAAAGCTCTAAAAATTATGAAAAATTATAGAAAATGCTTGTATAGATTTTTAAACTAAATAATGATGCAAAAATACTATTATGAATATATATATATATATATATATATATATATATATATATATATATTTTTTTTTAAAATATGAGGCAAAATTTGGTATCAACACTCATTATTGAAGTGTCTGGATCAAATGGAACAAGGTTTAGAAGCAAGAACACAAGAGGTATGTAGGGTTTTCATTTCGTTTTTGGCATGATTTGGTTTAGCTATGTTCTAGCCTTTCTTCTTGATCTTTTAAAAGTTGTTAAAGGGAAATTTAAGCATGTATTGTATCTTTTATAGTATTCAAATCTATATGTGAAGTATGGAAAAAACTAGTTTACGTTGAAACTTCAAAGCACAATAAAAACAAAAAGGGTTAATCGCCCATTTGGCCTATGCCATCCGGACTTCCATTTATGCTGTTCCTTTTATATTGTTATGTATACCTAACCCCGATATTATCCTAATGGATTCATTTAAATTTATATAAGCTTAATTATCATATTTTAATTCTTAGATTATTCCTAAATCATACTTAGACTTTCATGTCACAAGTTAGCCACTATGAGCCGACATTATGTTCATAACATTGTTTTGTCGATCGTTTGACACTATTGTGGATAACTGGATCTCCTTTAGTTTGATTTTATTATCTTGTGTGAGTATACATTCCTTGTAAATTGTGTTTCTTGATTTGTTTTTGGGCATCATCCCGTTTTGGGGGAAACTCTGTCGAAATTTTTGGAAATTAGAAGAGTTGGCTAATTTTAAATTCCTTGGTTCTAAATTGATTGTAGAGGGATCATCATGAGTTAATTATCCTTGGTATCTCATGTATATACTAAGATTCTCCCTAAAATAGGGATAGGCCCCTCCATCCAACTTATGGACGACGAGCTTCAAATTATGTTTGTGATTTTATGGTTTTCTTCATAATCTCTTGAGTCTATATGATGCTGCCATATGTGTTATGCCTACACTGATTATGATGGGGAGATATAGCCGATAACGGCAATGAGGTCTATTGATTATATGCTAGGGGAAGATAGCCCATAACACCAGTCGAGTCTATTGATTATATATTTACATGTTGGGGGGATATAGCGCATAACGCCTATCATGCATGTTATATACGCGTATATAGCTACAGTTTGCATTGCATGATTATAAATAAGGCTACTTCATATGTATACCTGATTGGAGGAATATAGCCCATAATGCTAGACAGGTACCGGTTTAGATAGTAGTTCAGTTTCAGCACAATTTCAGCTTAAACATTGATTCAGTTGCAGAGCAAATGCTAGTTCAAACTCTTGTTTAGGTTTCGGCTTATATTCAGATTTCCAGCATACAGTTTTCGCGCCCCTTTTTCTCGCGAAATCGGGTTTCGACATATGACAACTCTTTTAAGGAAGTATTAAAAGAGAGAGTCGCCACCTAACAGGTTCAAGGTCCGTTAGGAACCTATATGCTTGTGACTCGGGTTTACTAGTTTGCATTACCAAATATCAGGTAAGGGATCAAATTACCCCGAAGAGAAGGTGTTAGGCATTCTTCAAGGTCCACAATTGTGGGTCCCAGCCATACTCAAATTATATGAATTAGTCAGATAAGAGAGGGACAATAAGAAGTTTTGACAGTTATTAGGCATAATCGACGTCATAAGAAGTTTGCATCATAATAAGCAGATAACATGTGGGAAATGAACATGTGAGCAAGTGAGATTATTTATGTCCTATAGGCATGTTATCTAACAAACACATAGAAATAGAGCATGTTGAACAAATTGAACACTCAGATCTTATAGGCAGGATTTCGACCCTTTCATTCAAACATTAGAATAGACCCATTTTCCCAATTTACTAGTACCCCAATCGTTATTACATAATTATTACAGGCCAATACTTAATAAAATTACAAAGTGTTACAAATAACTATATTGGGCCTAAGACAGGCCCAAAATGTACTCAGCCCAGCCAGGCCTTCAATTTTGTCTCCACACAGATTTCACATAGTCCAGAAACCACAAGAGAACATGGATCATACCCAACATCCATAGTTTATCAAAGGATCCAGGAAAATAGTCATTTACACAAGCTAATTGGCTTATTCAGTAGGCATAGAGAGGGCAGGATTGAAAAATCAAGAAGAAAATGTCCAAGAACCTTAGGCCCTCGTGTGTCAGAGTTCACAAGTGCCTCAAAGTGGACCCCAGGTAGTGCTCACACTGGGGAGGTTAATAGAGAAGTTTTAAGGGGCCTTGGCTTTCAGCTGGGCAAGAATTATAGGTTCAGAATAGGGAAGAAACCAATGAAAGTAGTAGCAAAGTAACAGGGTTTGGAAGAGTGCATTTGCATTACAAAGTGATCAGATAATGGACATATAAACACAAAAGATACATGAACTTAAGAAAACATGTTAATGCTGCAAGTTTTCACATAACACATTGGGGCAAGGTATATTTGTAAGAAGCACGGAGTCTTAAACTTCTGGGGTTACAGAGTAAATAGAAAAAAGAGCATTAGGCCAGTAAGACAAAGAAATATCACTAAATCAACAAGTTCAAACCTAAAATACCACATTATGCTAAACACAGGAATTAAGTAGTACAACCTATACCAGCAAGGCAGATAGAATCACATATTATAAGGGAAAACAATTAAGGAAAGATTAATCTAAGATAATTAGCTGTTAGGGGTAAAACATTAGCAGGGTTAGAACATACAAAGTGACAAACATAGTCATAGGAGTAAATTACAACTAGAGTGAAGGTCTTAACAGATTAGGTTATGCTAATAACATAAATTAATCACTATAGATATTCAAAATCAGGCAGGAAACAGAATTAGGCCACACAACAAATGCAAACACTCAAATTGTCAATACATTAAGCTAAACATGCTTCAAACTGTCCAAATTGCCTAAGCTAGATACGAGGAAATTTTTAGAACTAACAGTTTAAGCGTGAGATACTGCTAGAGAAGTTTATGCTAAAGGCAGAATCACACATGGGGAGAGTCAAGGGATTATATCAAGTCATGCAATTCCAGAAAACATAGATACACTAATTAGGAAATAATGGAATAAACATTGCGAAGGTTGAGAACTAACAAGTTGTTGCTAAACAAACAAGAAAAGAATTGCAATATGACCCAGAATCCCAGATGCGTCAAGTTCCCAAGTCTTTCAAAGAACCCAGGGCAGTGCTCACACCCAAGGAAGTTCGGAAAATAGGAAATCCGATGGCCTTGTCTTTCAGCGGCCAAGAGCCAAAGCAGAACAAAAGAGTAAGCGAATATCGAGTGAAAAGCTTTAGTTTTTCAGTGAAAATTTAGCGATTGAAGTCTATCTAAGAGGGAATGTGGAAGGGTTTATATAGTAGTAAAACTCAAACAGTAAACAGTGTAATTTAAGCAACAAATGAGGAAAATAAATATACAAACCGGTCTGAAAATCAATTTAGGAGATTTGTAAACCCTAGTTTTAGGATGAATATACAAAATAATACTCAAAATCAGGGGTTTGAACCAATTTTTGTTCAATTTCGGAAGAGATATGCTTGCCATGTTTAGGCAAGCACTATAAGAGAATAGCTAGCACCAAATATGGGTCGAATGTGGTAAGTAATAGCAATCAAATCCCATGTTCGGTGAGATTAGGAGAAGGTTTTGGGGGTCGGCAATTTTAGGTTTCTTCAGAGAGGGAGGGGAGGTTGAGAGAATGTAACGGAGGCGGGTTAGGGGGATAATGGGTTAGGATTTATGAGATATTAATTAAAAGTGAGAGAATAAACAAGGGTCGTTGATCTTCAGAGATCAACGACCAGGATTTGAAAATGGATGGGGCGGGTCAAGTGTAACGGGTACCGACCAGGTTTTGGGTTAAGGGGTTATTGGTTGGGCTGGCGGTTATTGGACTAAGTTATTGGGGTTTGGGGCCATTTATTTGGTCCGAAATTGTTTAGAAATTGGGGCTAGTTTTTAAATACCCAATATTTATCAGAAAATAATTTATAAAAGTTATTAGTGGATAACAAAAATATTATTTATGCACTAAAATGATTGAAAATAATAACTTAACATTATAAAAAAAATATAAAAAGTTATTTTGGCATAAATAATGTAATTATACATGAATATAGACTATTATTGCAAAAATAAATAATTAGCCAAAACAATGTAAATGTAATTATGAAAAATGAAGTAAAATATTAGAAAACATACATGTTGGTGTAAATAATAAGTTTGGATTATTAAATCATCATAAATATAATTTTAAGGATAATTATTGGATATTTATATAATAAAAAATGTATAACAAATTAGTTTAGGGTTTCCAAAAATCATGGAAAATTATGAAAAATGCTTGTATAGGTTTATAAAGTAAATGATGATGCAAATATACTATTTTGGATGTATATATATACATTAAAACTATGAGAAAAAATTGGGTATCAACAGCTACCCCTCTTTACCCGGGAATGATGAAAGAGGAGTTGGGTAAAGAAATGATGACTGATTTTAACCGAATGGGATGGTTTGAAAATTAGAGGCCGAACACTGGTTTTAGAGTTGCCTACATATCCCTAGTTTTATGGGAATCAGTTCGTGTGTTGTTCTGGATCCAGCAGTGAACTGAGCCGATATAATTATTGTAGGTATAGACATGCTCAGACGATATCGAGTGAGTCTATATGGAATTGTAAATGGATGTATCTTAGAACAGTTATGGATGAGCATTGAACGGTTATCAAGTGAAAGTGGGTAACAGACGGTAGTTGGTTGCGTTTGCAGTAGTTTCAGGATGTGAGCATTGAACGGAAACCGGAGTGAAGATTGCTCCCGTTAAAAGAACGGTTACCTCCTGGATTACCTACAACTTAAACACAATGCATGCAAGTATATATGGGATTATTGCGAGAATTTAAACATGATGAAAATTTCCTTTGGACCATGAAAGTTGTCTTGGGACGACGAGGATGATGTCCTTAGACCATGATATCTTGGGTCATGAATCGCTGATAAGAGATTCGCAGGCCATCAAATGAGGTTCTCGGGCCATGAGAATGTTGCCTCTGAACTATGATGCCTTTGAATAATGATGTGGAATATTTGGAGATCCTCAGGCCATGACATGGTGTCTTCTGGCTATGAGGATGGTTCCTTCAGACTATGATGCCTTTGGAAAAAATGGTGATGTTTCAGCCCATGAGATGCAAAGACATGATGCTTGGTCATATGCAAAGCGAAACAATAGAGAGCTTAGTCCTGTGTAAGATTGGGGGCAGAACTTAGCCCGGGGAAAATAGAAAAATAGTTCTAGATTTCAAGTAGCATAGCATTTGGTATTATGCAAGGAGAGACAGGGCTTTGCCTTATGCAGTTGAGGAGGAAGGTCTTATCCTCATACAAAATAGGAGACAGTGCTTATTCTCATGCAATTAGGAGTCACTGCTTAGTCTCATGCAAGGAAAGTCAATGTTTAGCCTTATGCAGTTGAGGAGGCAGGGCTTGGCCTCATGCAAAATAGGAGACACTTCTTAGTCTCATGCGAGGAAAGGCAATTCTTAGCCTTATATAGTTGAGGACGAATGGCTTAGCCTCATGAAAAATAGAATACAATGCTTAGTCTCATGCAATTTAGGAGGCATGGCTTAGCCTCATGTAAAATAGGAGACAATGCTTAGTATCATGCAGGGAAAGGCAACGCTTATCCTTATGCAGTTGAGGAGGCATGGATTAGCCTTATGCAAAGAAAAGACAATGAGTGATAGCATAGCTTTTCTTAGGCTGGAGGCGTGTTTGCATTTGACAGATTTGTTGTTATGAAGATAGTGATTTTGATATATGTACGTATTTGCGAATATTCCCTGTTCTTGCATCAAAAGAAAAATCCTGCTCAAGTTACCATGGGTAGCATCTGGCTGTTTCACAAAAATAAAGTTTTCAAGAAAATATGCGTACATTTGATGAATGTAGTTATTTAAAAACATAGTAGTATGCAATATCAAGTAAACTAGATGAACCAATGGCTGTGAGACTTTTATAGACATTGAGACTTCTTTGCATTAGAATTTGCATCAAATAAGTGATTCATTGACCGTTCTACATATGTCGAAACTGGCTGGACTTGCTCCGAAATTTTGAGGGTTCTCCTCAAAATTCTGCCCCAGTTTCTGACCATGGTGAAAATGAAGATTTTATTGAGTTGTGACCAACCCCACAAGGCTTCCTACGTATCCTTCTTAAACGGGAATTAGGTCGAGCGTAGTTCAGTTAAATTAGATGAAGAAATGTAAACAATCTAACATAGTATTTCTTGACTGCATCGGAATTGATACACTTTGGACAAATTTATTCGTCCATTTATGCAAGGATGAGTGCTCCTCCTGTTAGCACTCTGTGAATCTTGTAGGGCCCTTGCCAATTAGGTGAAATTTCTCTTTGGCTTCATATTGATGAGGGAAGATCCGCTTCAGCATTAACGTCCCTAGTGTTAACTGTCTAGGTCTGACCCTTTTTTTGAAAGCTCTAGCCATTCTGTTATGATAAAGTTGACCATGTCATACCGCATTCATTCTTTTCCCGTCAATAAGGGCTAATTGTTCGTAGCGACTTCTTATCTATTCATCATCGCTGAGTTCGGCCTCTTGTATAATTCTTAAAGATGGAATTTCGACATTGGGAGGGAATGACAGCTTCAGTACCGTAGACCAGCAAGTAGGGAGTTGCTCCGATTGATGTGCGGATGGTGGTACGATACCCCACTAAGGCAAATGGTAATTTATCGTGCCATTGCTTGTGGTTTTCTACTATCTTTATCAATATTTTCTTGATATTCTTGTTTACGGCCTCCACGGCCCCATCATTTGAGGCATGTATGATGGGGAACTGTTATGCTTGATTTTAATGGTTTCACACATAGCATGTATTAAGTCACTATTGAGGTTGGCGGCATTGTTGGTGACGATGGATTCTGGCACCCCGAATCGACAAATAATATGATCCCTGACAAAATCTACGACGACTTTCTTGGTTACAGCCTTGTAAGATGCAACCTCAACCCATTTTGTGAAGTAGTCTATGGCAACTAAAATGAACCTGTGCCTGTTTGAAGCAGCGGGTTCGATCGGACCGATAACATCCCTTCCCCAAGCGGCAAAAGGCCAAGGTGAACTTGTTTTATTTGAGTTCATTTGGTGGCACTCGTATCATATCTGCATGTATTTGGCACTGATGACACTTTTGGACATACCTGATGCAGTGCGTTTCCATATTCATCAAAAAATATCCTGCTCTCAATATCTTCTTGGCTAAATTCAACCGTTCATGTGTGGTCCGCAAGTTCCGGAATGTATCTCTTCGAGCAGTTGGAAGCTTCCTTGGCATCAACACACCATAATAACCCTAGCTCGGGAGTCCTTCTGTACAAAATTCCTCCACTTTGGAAGAAGTGGTTAGATAATCTTCGGAGTCCGCGTTTCTGAGTATGATTTACATGTTCTAGGTACTCTCCTTCTGCCAAGTATTCCTTGATATCATGGAACCATGGATTCCCATCTATTTCTTCTTCAACGTGAGCGCAATAAGTTGACTGATTATGGATTCTTACTGGGATAGGGTCGATGAAATTTTTGTCCCGGTGTTCTATCATGGAAGACAAAGTGTCCAAGGCGTCTGCGAACTCATTTTGGATTCTCGGAACATGTTTGAACTCTATCTTTGTGAACCCTTCATAAACTCTTGCACATGATATATATATATGGTAGTATTTTGGTATTCTTTATAGCCCACTCTCCTAGAACCTGATGTACCAGAAGGTCTGAATCACCAATTACCAGTAATTCATGGATATTCATGTCAATGGCCAAATTAAGCCCCAAGATGCAAGCGTCATATTCTGTCATATTGTTGGTGCATGGAAATCTCAGTTTCGCGGATACCGGATGATGTTGACCTATCTCTGATACCCAAACAACTCTGATGCCCACTCCTTTGAAATTTGCAGCCCCATCGAAGAACACTCTCCAACCGTCATAGGTTTTGGCGATATCTCCCCCTTTAAATGACACTCTTATAGGATTTTCTGCCAGATGATCGGCTAATTCTTGTCCCTTGACCGCCTTCTGAGTTACATAGACAATGTCAAATTCACTCAACAGTATCTGTCATTTTGCCAGCTTCCCTGTAGGCATGGATTTTTGAAAAATGAATTTCAGAGGATCCATCCTTGATATGAGATATGTGGTGTAGACACAAAAGTAGTGACTTAATTTCTGAGCTATACATGTTAGGGCATAGGAGGTGCGTTCCAACAAAGAATACCGTGCTTCATAGGGTATGAAATGCTTACTTAGATAGTATATGGCATGCTCTTTTATCCCTGTCTCATCATGTTGTCCTAAGACACAACCAAAAGCCTCGTCTAGCACGGACAGATAGAGTAGTAGAGGTCTACCAAGTTCCGGCGGGACTAGGACCAGTGGTGTGGAAAAATATTCCGTGATTTTTTCAAAATATTTCTCACATTCTTCATTCAAACTTGTTGCGCCATCCTTCTTTAACATGTTGAAAATCGGCTCACAGATCACAGTTGATTGCGCTATGAAACGGCTGATGTAATTGAGACGCCCCAAGAAGCTCATCACATATTTCCTATTCTTTGGGGGTGGCAAATCTTGGATATCCTTGACCTTTGATGGATCCAACTCAATTCCTCAGCGACTGACGACGAATCCTAACAACTTTCCAGCAGGGACCCTAAAACAACACTTTGCGGGGTTCAGCTTCAAATTATACCTTTGAAGCCGATCAAAAAACATCCTCAAGTTTGCTATGTGATATGTACCCTTCTTGGATTTGATGATGGCGCCGTCCACATATACTTCTATCTCCTTGTGTATCATGTCGTGGAAAATGGTTGTCATGGTTCTCATATAAGTGACCCCAGTATTCTTCAGACCAAACGACATCATTTTACAGCAATACACTCCCATGGTGTAATAAAGGTTGTCTTCTCGTCATCTTCCTCATCCACCCAGATCTGATGATATCCCCCGAAGCAATCCACAAAAGACTGGATTTCATGCTTGGCACAGTTGTCGATCAATATGTATATATTGGGTGACGAAAAATCATCTTTTAGACTTGCTCTTTTTAAATCTCGATAGTGGACACATACTCTGACTTCCCATCCTTCTTCGGAACTGGCATGATTTTAGCCAACCAGGTTGGATATTCAACCACTCTGAGAACCTTAGCTTTGATCTGCTTGGTGACCTCTTCTTTGATTTTTGGACTCATGTACGGCTTGAACTTTCTTAGCTTCTGCTTTACAGGCGGACACATCGAGTTGGTAGGTAGTTTATGAGCCATGATAGATATGCTCAATCTAGTCATATCATCATAAGACCATGCAAAAATATCTTCATACTCGTTCAGGAAATGGATGTACTCTTCTTTCTCTAATGGTGACAGGTGAATGCTTATGTGCATTTCTTTGACTATTTTGGGATCTCCAAAATGGACTATCTCGGTTTCATCTAGATTGGACATAGGCTTGTTCTCAAAATTTTCCACTTCACTGACAATTTCCTCAAGTATTATATCTTCTTCTTCTGTTTCCTTTAAGTCACTATCCTTATGTTGCGTTGTCTCATTACATGTCACAGTTGTTGGTTCATCAAGATAAGTAATAATAATGGTGTAGAGAGAAAAATGTAGAGGATAATAATAATAATAAAATAGCAGACCATTCATAAATACCAAAATGTCAAACGAGAGCAATTTTAACAATCAAAAAAATTGTTTCAAAGCGAAATGACAAAATACTGAAAATGTCTTAGAAAAATGCCCATAAAAATTGTTTTTTTTTAAATAAATCACACTAGCAGCCAGGCTACCCCGGAACTCGGCGGGCCCATGATGGTGTAGCAGTCCAGTTCCTGAGAACAACTCCCTTCTCCATGGTCTGAATGACGAGGACTTCTTCCTCCTCAACTATTGCACTGCAATCTATGTCTTCATCTTCCAAAAATAGATTCCTCAAGCCAGCTAGAATTTCATCTTCTTCAGATCCCCACATCATGCCGGCCTGATGAAAGGATTGGCTCAAATGTGGTATCGGCTATTCAAGAAGGTAATAAGGACCGCGCCATGGCGGCGACCAATCATCGTACTTCTGCTAGGTGTATTGATATCCAAGTCCAAAGGTCGTGTAGTGCCGCTTTAGTTGTATTGGTTTAGTGATGCCCTGGAGATTCTTACCAAGACCCTTACCTGGTTCATATCCTGCCCGTGCCAATATGCTCTCTATTTTTCTACTCCATTATTTATCTTTCTCAATCACGTTGACATGCTCAATGTGATGGTAAGTCTCTCCACTCAACTGCATTTTATTCTCCACAACTGGAACAGTCTCATTGGTGTAAATAGGATTACTCCCGTCTCCATGGATGATCACTTCTTGATGGTTCCATTCAAACTTCACAGCTTGATGTAGAGTAGAGGCTACGGCCTCAGCAGTGTGTATCCAAGCTTGTCCCAATAGCAGATTCTATGAGGCGGATATGTCTAACACTTGAAATTCAACCTCAAAACAAGTTGGGCCCATCTGTAAACAAAGGTTGATCTCCCCAATCGTGGCTCTTTGAGACCCATCGAATGTTTTCACGTTCATAGTTCCTGCTCGTATATAATGCAAACCTTTGCCTAATCTCATCAAAGTGGTCAATGTACAGATGTTGAGACTTGAACCTCCATCTATCATGACCCTGGAAATAAATTTGTCTTCGCATTTTACTGTGATATGCAGTGCCCTATTGTGACTCAACCCTTCTGGAGACAATTCATCTTTTTGAAAAGTGATCTTATAACTTTTCCATATATTTCCTACCATGTTAGACATTCTCTCCACTGGTAATGTTGTTGGGTACATAAGCTTCGTTCAACATTATCATCAACGCATTCCTATGCGCTTCAGAATTCTGTAGTAGTGATAGAATGGATATCTGAGCAGTGGTTTTGTTCAGATGATCAACCACATAATATTGTCTTGTTTGAACCTTTCTTAAAAGTTCATCCGGGCCAGTTTCAATGATACGCGGCTTGGGGGCGGCTTCTTTACTTGTTCCTCCTAAATTCTCGGGCGTATAAACCCTACCAGTCCTAGTCATACCTTGTGCTGCACCGGTTTCTTCCATTTTCCCCTTTCTTTTAATTCTCGCTTCTGCAGCATAGTCCTAGGGTATAGCATTGGACTTAAAGGACGGTGTGGGTGCTACCGTTACATTGAAAGGATTGGTCATTTTTACTTCGAATGGAGTTGACGCGGCTGAGGGCGTTGTTACTTCAACCTCAAACAGAATTAGTGTGGCTACCTCAACCGCAACCAGTGACTGTATCTTTACCACAATAGGTGTGAGAGTGATTGGAGGTATTTTAGGAATATCCTCTTCACGAATGAGCCCAATTGACCCTTTCGGATCCCATTCTTCGTAGGTTTCTATCACATTTAGCCCCTCGCCCTGTGATCCGGTAGAGGATTGTTGCGGACATTAGGTGCAGCCTCTTTTGCTTGTATAACCTTGGTGTCAATCAATGTCTGGATCTTATCCTTCAAAGTGCGACATTCATCAATAGTGTAACCCTCCATGCCCGAATGGTAATCACATGTCTTTCTTGGGTTGACCCACTGGGAGGAATTTTCCATAGCAACAACGGGAATGGTAGTGACATAACCGGCAGCCTTCGGTCTCTCGTACAATTGGTCGATGGGCTCAGCAATAGGAGTGTATTGTCTGGGTGGTCTGCGGTGGAAATTTTATCTGGTTTTTCTTTAGTTTTGGCGGGCTGGTGGTGAATGGTAGTATGGTGTCTGAGTCTTGTAAGTATGATAAGCGGCGATGGGTTTTTGGTATCTGGGAGGTGAAGGTTGATGATATCAAAAAATTTATGGTTCTTAATAACCATCAGTCTCTCATAATACTACGGATCCTGAGCTCGGACAAATAATTTATTCATATGTTCTTCTTCTAGTGCTACCCTTACTTTTGTAGCTTCTGACCTCCACCGATTAGCATACTCATGAAAAGTTTCTATCGGCTCTTTTTAAGATTCTGAATATAGAAGACGTCTGGAACATTTTATTTATTGAACCTGAACGGATCCAAAAAATCTGATGACAAGCTTACCTAGTTAACCCATTTCTTTGGGTTTTGACTGATTTACCAGGACAGAGCGTCTTCAGTGAGGCTCCTCATAAACAACTTCATGCGAATTCATTCATCTTTACCAACCCCTACGATCTTGTCACAATATATCCTCAGATGTACCTTCGGATCACCTGTCCCATCAAACATTTCGAACTTAGGAGGTTTGAAACCCTATGGCAGTTCTACGTCTGGCTGAATACACAAATCCTCAAAATTCAATCTTTCAACACCCTTACCACCCTTGACGCCTTGGACTCGACTAGTAAGCTTCTTAAGTTCCTTCGCCATGTTCTTGATGGGCAGGTCCTTCTCGGTGGACTCCGGTGCATACAGGGTTTGTTGTGAAGTGTGAGGTAAGGTTTCCACGTATATAAGGTTTCCAGGAATTTGGGCATAGTGATGGTCGTTGGTTGAGTTTTGGGGATCAGGAGTAGGTTGTGGTGCATTCTGAGGAGTGTGGTAGGTGGTGGTTTGTAGGTACTGGGTCGAATGATGGTGATGTTATGGAGGATTCGATACTGGTAGAGGATTAGGATTTTGGGGAGGCGTGGCATATTGATGAGGTGCGAGAGGATTTTGCGGGTGCTGGTTTTGTGTGTTCTGAAGAGATGTTGGGTTTTGGGCATTTTATTGATTGATCTCGGGAACATTCAGGGTAAGGGAAAGGTTTGCCAAGTTCCGGACCTGCTCAAGTTCTCCTTGTAACTCTGATATCTTCTGTTTACCATAAAACCAAGTCATTCTATGTCGGAGTACTCCGACCATCCAAGTTTCAACATTCTCTGCATGCGTAGCATTGTCTTTCCTGATACCATTCATATCATCCATTTTAGCTTTTCCCTTGTTATTAGGATCACTTAGAGGCGGAGGAGGTGGAGGACCTCTAGATCTGGTATGATATGCTGATGATGCCAGTATGCACGAACCAAACTTAGGGGATTGGAATAAACAAAGAAAAGAAGAAAACAAAAAGGTAAACAAGTCAGTAAGTAGTATTAAAAGGATTATAAATTCGCGTCATAATTAAGGACCTCATTGTGCCCGATGTAGGCCTAGAGACATATAGATTTGGAGAAAACTCAATGCCAATAGATGCGTCATTTTATTAATATGATAAATGGACTAAATCCTACTAAAACGACAATAACTATAAAAAGTTACTAATGGCATTTTCCTTATTACAACCAAAGTTTAAAATGAATCTAGAAAGCAAGTAAAATATTATTCCTAATCTATTTGGTCCCAGAGGGACCTTCTCAATGCATGGCCTTCTTTGCTCCATCAATCAGATTCCCCAGGTCGCGTATGTCCAGCAACAGATATGCCCTTGCTAGATGCCCTCCTTCATTGCCCTTTACGTTCTGACAGTCCAAGATACTCTTCCTCATCTTTCCCTTGAGCTCCATTAACCCCTGCTCCAAATAATCCAACCTTTTTGTTGACTTATTAGCGATTCCCCTCCACTCATTGATTTCTTCCATGTCCACTTTATGTTGTTCCAAATGCCTGGCTTCAGACTCGAAAACCCTATTGCGCAACCTCTTGTATTTGACTTCTGCTTCAGCAGTGTCGTCTATGACCCTATTCCTCAAATTAACCCCTGGCTTGACATCTCCCGCTATGTCATCTACCAACCACGATGGGTAGAAGTATACATGGCCGGCGTGATACCGATATGGCTCGATGGTATCTTTCTCCACAATGATCTTTTGATGCCACATGTGTTGTGCCTCAAACATGAATGTAATGGAATTCCCCTAGAAGTCTTCTTTGTACTAAACCATTTTTGAAACTGGTATAACCTGCTTTCTCCCAACTTGCTTCATAACCCTCATGAGAGCATAAGGGTAGATTCCTCTCAATCCAATTAACACTAGATAAGGAGCCTCTCTCGGCCTGATGATGAACTCACTGCTAGGGAACCACTCGAACATCCAATGTACCTTGTCATCAGTATTGCTAAACAAATGTACCCAGCTCACAGCGTTCCCCGATTGTGCAAACCTGTCTGGGATAAAAGTCATTCTCCTTGGATGGTGATAGGCTCTGTGGTCATTCCATGGTCGTCACGGAAGTTCTTGACGGTATTCTCCTCTCTGAAGGTGTTCTAACAACCATACTTGCAGCAAAATATTGCAACCCTCGAAATGCCTATACCCCTTTTTGCAACGGTCTAAGGCCCGGTACATCTCAGCCAAAATAATAGATAAAATAGTATAAGTTTGCCCCTCAATCCCCTCTGTTAAGGTCTTATTGACCATAGCTAGGAGAGTGTGGATCCTTTCTCCATGTATTGGGAATACGAGCATCCCCAGAAAACAGACAATGAATACAAAAATCCGATGGTGTGTCCAACCCAGAGAAGTGATGGCAAGCTCATCATGGTAAAGGCGATATGACTTGGTGTGCCCATAACGCTCATAAAGGAACTGGAATGGTATGTAAGATTTCTTCAGACAGACTAACCCATCATTTTTCTTAAAACTCATCATTTTCAAGAAACCTCGAGAAGTGTGATTTTCTGGTACCAACAAACTAGGGCTATCCCATGGGAGTCCAGCGAAGCCTCCTATTTATTCTAAAAGGGGAGTCATTTCTTTGTCGCCAAAAGGAAGACAGCTCTCTTCTCATCCCAGAACGTGGTGACGGCCTCAATTAATGCATTGTTTGTATGAATGTCTAACAAAGAGGGTAAATTCCCTAGGACTCTTTTCACATGGTTTTTGTCACTTGGTGAGAAATTTTTCCACCAATCCAGCAGCAAAGGTGGGAGACTTTGAACTATGCCGAACCTGGGGACTTTGTGGCTCATTTCTACAAAACAAATAAAGTTAGCCCTTTCCCCCTCCGGAATTGGCTATTTACACGTTAATCATTAATGTATTGACATGTTTTCTCCAAATAATGCACAAATCATTATTGTGTACCTTGGTATTACGGAAATCCCGGCGTACTTTGGTCAAAGCTTTCCTTAGCGGGTTATTACACGGACAGCGTTCTAACCTATACTAGGTTAGGACATGATGCATGCATAGTTAATATTAGGGCGGGGGTTTCTATAAAAGTCTAGACCGGTACCCTCAAGCGGACAACTTGATAGGGAAAGGCACGGAACCGTCAACTGCACCGTTGATCGACTAGTTTTACTGCAAATAAGCCTTTCCAAATTTAAAGGGTGATTTAGGAAGAGCGCAAACACTCATCAAACTTCGTTGTGGTATTAATTACACATTACTAGAATATGATGTGGATCATGCTTTATGCAAAGGTAAAACAACACGTTGTCAAATATTTTTGTAAATGCAGTATTAAATGAATAGTAAAGTCATAAAAAGAAAGGAAAACAAGAAGAAGTTAGTTCGTGCAATGTGGTAGTTGTAATAAAGTAAACGGGGAATGAGGATGCAGAGAGGCATGATGTAGCAATTCTTAAGAAAAAAGACTTGTAGCAGGAAAATATGACTAGAAATAAAGGAAAACGCATGTTATAGCCAAGTTGAGCAGATATTTTCATATTAATGTGAATTCAAATAAAGGGAGAATAGGGGAAAGGGTGTGCATGTAGAAATGAAAAGGGAAAATGTCACGACCCAAAATCCATAAGGTCTTGATGGCGCCGTATGGNCTGGGGGGTCCAGGCGTTACCCAGGCCTTAGGGCTGTAATGCCAGGGTCTGCCTGGCCTTACCCAGGCTTTAGGGCTGAAACGCCAGGGTCCCGGAACGGCCAGAAATTGAGTTTTGACAGGTTTTAAGTGTTTCCAAGTTAGAATAGAAGTCTTGGTGACGTTTAGGGATCATTCTAAACATATGAATAGACCCAAAAACATCACATTGAAGGGGATTTTCGTTGGAGGACTTTTGACAGAGGATTCTATTTAGTTTTTCTTCTCTTCTCTTCT
>ML353769.1:0-31223 GCA_005239505.1 Nicotiana paniculata | reverse complement strand
GAAAGAGCAGTATTTGGGAAAGTGTATTTGAACACCCCGTATTTGAAGAGACTATGTCATAAATATTTCTCTTTAAAATATATATTTATATATATATATATATAAATATACATTCAGAGAAAGTATGTTTCAAAGAAGAAATTTCTCTATTCCGAAATGATTATATCTTTAAAGTTTTCAAAATGAACTCACGATTTAAAGGTTTTCACTCGAAATTTTGACCAGTTTTATTGAGTCATTTGGTAAGGCCTGACGTGAATAAATTGATGTAGTGCTGAGTTGCTTGTATTTTTGTTGGGTTGTAGTTCCCGCCATTTGGATTGCATCCTTTCCATTCTCTTTGCGTATTTCTATTATGCTGTCCGTTGATCGTGATTATTGAATTTTCTTTCGTATTATTCGATCGTATCGTTAATAACATTGAGAAATCTTTAGATAGATATTTTTGTTTGGTCATTTATACAGCTTGCCTTTTTACTTATTAGACCGGTGGTGTCTTGACTAGTCCTCGTCACTACTTCACCGAGGTTAGTCTTGATACTTACTGGGCACCACTGTGGTGTGCTCATGCTACACTTCTGCACATTTTTGTGTGCAGCTTCAGGTTATGGTTGTTGAAAGATGCGCAGATCGTTGCTGAGGAGACTCAAGGTAACCTGCTGCTGCGTTCGCAGGCTTCGGAGTCACCTTCCTATTTTATTTCTATTCAATTGTACTTATTTATTCTTGGACAGTTGTACTTAGATTTGATAGAAATATTTCATAGAGCTTATGACTTGTATTTACCAGGTTTTGGGAAATTGAAAACTCTGTCAAGAATTCAATTTCGAAAATTTTAATATTACTTTATTATTGTTGTTGTTCAATGGTAATGTTAGGCACTAGGTGCCATCACGATACCCAACAGAGGGAAATTTGGGTCGTGACAAGTTGGTATCAAAGCTCTAGGTTCATTGGTGATACGAGTCATAAGCGAGTTTGGTAGAGCCTTGCGAATCGGGACAGAGACGTCTGTACTTATCTTCGAGAGGCTACAAGACCATCAGGACAATTTCACTTCCTTCATTCCTATAGTGCAAGTTCATTGATCTTGAAGTTTGAAATTATCGTCCCATTCTCTCACCGATGGTGAGGACACGAGCATCGGTTCTGAATGATGCTATCCCGAAGCAAATGTCACAAGCGTCAGAGACAGAGGCCAACGAGGAGCACGTGCCGCAGTTAAGATGCCTACCAGGGTAGCCGTTGAGGAGTCGCCAGTAGTCCTAGTTAGGGGACAGGTACTGGGGGTGCCTGTTGCTACCCCAGACTTCAGAAGACCGGAGCGCAGTTTTGAGTACAAATGGTACATCGGCTCAGGCAGGGTTGATTCTAGTGCAGCAGTTGCTTCACAGATCAGGGGAGGAGTTCATACTCCCACAGTCTACACTCCAGAGCAGCGAAATCATATTGGTCAAGCTCCAGTTGTCATGGCAGCACGGCACGTGGTTTTAGTTCAGCTCATGGTTAGGACAACAACATCAGAGGTACAGAACCTTGGGATTTAGAGGTGCTGGAAGTACCACCCTTCTATCTTTCAGTGGATTGGCGGCGGGCAATGCCCATGGTTTTCTGGAGAGTGTCACCATATTCTTCGTACTTCAGGTATTGTGGAGAGGAGCGAGATTGCTTTTTTCACGCTCAGGTCCAAGGTAGTGGATTGATCAGTGGTGGCGGCATATGAGTTGGGGTAGCCTGGTCGAGTTAGCTTAACTAGAATGGATTCAGTTTCAGAGATGTTTTGAGGGAGGTTGCACCTCATTTCCGTCAGGATGTACAACGCACAGAGTTTGAGCAGTTGCATCAGGGTGCTATGTCACCATGGGAGTTCGCCGTCAGATTCAGTGAGTTGGCCAGATATACACCTCACTTTGTTGCTTCAGTTAGGAGGTGAGTCCGTAGATTCATTGAGGGAATCAAGCACGATATAGAATCTTGGTTCAACCAGTTTAGTTGCATTACCAGCTTCGCATGGGAGGGTTTCAGATACTCATGGGTCTCAGAGGATCCGTATCGTATGTCTTCCACAGCTACATCGGCAGAGAGATTGTTTTCAGTGTAGAGATGTTAGCCACAGAGTGAGAGATTGTTCCAGGATTCAGGTGGGAGAGTTATAGCAGGGTGTTCATGTGGATAAAAGGCACCTAAGAGGGGGAGGCCCGACCTGTTGATGTGTTGCATATAGTAGGCTAGAGGTCGTCGTATCGGATATCATCACCCAGGTATGTCTTGATTTGCTAAAATGTTGTCTCATTTATGAGTGAGTTTCATGTATTGCACTCTATTTTTGTGCTTGCTCCTGTTGGGAGATTCTATGAGTAGTAGCCATGTCTATCCTTGTTTATTCATCCTTGCTAGTGGCGAAACTGGAAGTGAGTCCATGGCGTCCTTTGTGGTAAGCTTTATGTGATTCTCCTGAGTATTTTGTTTTCGAGTTGTGATTTGATACTCCGTTGAGACTTGAGTAAGTGAGCGCTATGATTTTGTTAGCCGAGATGAATTAGCGGGGGATCTCTATTGGTATGATATATATTCCACATGTGTCGTAGAGTTGAGGGCGAGACCCTCGTGATTCTTTGTGATTTGATATGTTTGGACCGGGCTGAGTACCGCGGTGGAATTTTTATCAGGATGGCATCCTTGTGATTTGTTCATATGCTTTGCTTCTCTCTTGTTATATTGCTTCTGGTAAGTCGGTATCGATAGAGATTTATGCCTATGGGCTGGTTTGATAGTACCTTTATATATGCTTCTATGTTTCCTACTCAGCCATTTCGTTATGTGCTTCTTTAGTTCAGTTTGCGGGATGTGTGCCCGGTGGTGTTAGCTGTGACTCGGTGATTCGGGTTTCTACTGATGAGGACTTCATGTTTATTTCATCATTAACGGTATTATGGGTTTTGGAAACAGAGAGTTCTTCCATAGGTGGGACTAACTGCCAATGTTGAGTTGATTTCGGGCAGTTATGGTTATCAAAAGTGCTATTGAGCCTATGTGTGATGTGCTATGTTGTGTGTCCGTGCCTTATGGGCATAGACCTGAGTTGATGCGGCTAGTTGAGGCTAATGTCGGGCATGGATTTAGAATCGGGTCTTTTGGAAATGAGTAGGAAGTGAGGAATTGAGGTATGAGTCTTATCGATGATGATGAGAAGGCTATATGGAAGTTGTGATGGTGTCATCAGACTTATGTAGGTTGGGGTGACGTGGGATCACCCGCGAGTGTGTGTTGGAAATGCGCAATCAGTGATTTAATGAGTTCAAAGTGAATCTTAACACGGTCGAGGACGAACATTTGTTTAAGAGGGGGAAATTGTGATGAACCAAAAGGAAAACCTCCTTCTATATCACCTCGATTTGCGTGCGCATCCCGGGCGTGTAGCAAGGAAGCCTTTATGTGAAAAACTGATAAAAATTAAAATTTTGTATTGAAAATTTGAATAAAGTTGACTTCAGTCAATGTTTTTGGTAAACGGACCCGGACCCGGACCCGTGATTTGACGATCCCGGAGGGTCCTTAGAAAAATATGGGACTTTGGCATATTCCCGGAATCAAATTCCGAGGTCCTAAGCCCGAGAAATGAATTTTTAAAGAAAATTATTTTCTGAAAAATATAAAGGTTTTTGAAAATGAAATTTGAGGTGAAACCTGTGATATCAGGCCCGTATTATGATTCCGAAGCCCGATACAGGTTCGATATGATTTATATGTGTTATCTGTGAAATTTGGTATGAAACGGACTTAAATTGACGTGATTCAGACCTTAAATGCAAAACTTAATGTTTATAGAAGTTAGAAGAATTTTCATGGACTTTTAGTTTAATTCATCGTGTTAGTGTTGTTTTATGTGGTTTGAAACCTCGAGCGAGTCCGTGTTAGGTTATATGACTTGTGTGTGTGGTTAGACGGGATCCCGGGGGCCTCAGGGTTGTTTCAGATGCCCAACGGGTGAGTTTGAGAGTTTGAGAGCAGCTGAACCATTCTGGTTCTGGTGTCTAGCACCTGCGATGGTATTTCCGCAGGTGCGGACACGCAGGTGCAAAGGGGGTGCCGAAGGTGCGACCCTAGATCGTTTAATGAATTTCCGCACCTATGAAGGTGCTTCCGCAGGTGCGATCCCAGTGTCTCAGGTGCAAAACATCTGGGCTGGTTATACCAAAAATTCGAGGGTTTGAAATTCATAATTCCAAAATCGATTGTGAGCTCGGAACTTGGCGATTTTCAGTGGGATTTGAAGAGGATAATCATAGGTAACGTGTTCTAACCTTAATCCATTTGTATATCAATAATCTCTATCATTTTCCTCATCTAATAAATGAAATTGGATGAAAAACCATGAAAATGGGATGAAATTTCCCCAAGTAGAAATCTGAGGATTTAGGGAGATTTAGACGTCGGATTTTGTTGATTCTTGTTCTAGTGGGTTCATGAGCGAATGGGTGTTCGGGAAATATAAATTTTTCCCGATTCCGAGACGTGGGCCTAGGGGTCTTTTTGGGCGAATTTTCTAATTTCGTGTATTAGCTTCAGACTTATTAATTATTTTGTTTCCTTGTGATGATATTTACTCTATGCAATCTAATTGTCTAGATTTAGGCCACCCAGAGTTGGGTACTCGTAGCAAGAGCATGGTATTGAGTTGATTAGCGTAGTCAAGGTAAGTATCTTGCCTAACCTTGTGGGGGGGAACTACCCCTTAGGTTTGGGTCTTCTTTGTTGATTGTAGTCCGCGTACGCGAGGTGACGAGTGTGTACTCGAACTTATTTGCAAATATATTGACCTATAGGGATTTTTGGGTCCTTATGTTCCCCGTATATGAATTGAACTTGTTATACCTGAATTCCTGATTTCTCATCTCCTCCTGTTCAAGTTAAAAGTACTTGCCTAACATTCCTTGTTTCTTATATGATCTTAATTGACTTAGATGAAGACCTTGTTTTTCCTACCATTGTGCTATGTCTTCCTTCATATGCTGCCTAATTACTGAGCATTGTTTAAACTGAGTTTCGTCGGTGAAGCTAATGATCTAAGTGAGATTGGTTATAGTTGATTCCCTTGCCGGGATGATTTAGTTTCTTGGTTGCGAACTTGAATGTATATAATAGTTACATTGTCTTGTCTTCCCCTCGTTATACTGTTCTCTCTTTGTGTTTGGCATTCCTCTCAGTGGATACCTCTTATGAGCGAGTTGTTAACCACTTTTGTGATTCAAGTCTTTGTATTGATTTGCTCATCACACCTTGTATTCGACCTTGTTTGTTTCGCACCGGTTGTGGCAATATATGTTGTTTCTGTCGCATTCTGGTTGTTTTTCTCAGTGGCTGCATTGCATATTTAAATTGGGACTATGGATAGAGATGCGGGAGCTTTCCCCTTGTACTGCATCACACATTTAAATTAGGACTACAGACAGAGATCCGGGAGCTTTCCCCCTGTACTGCATCGCATATTTAATTTGGGACTACGGACAGAGATCCGGGAGCTTTCCCCCTGTACTGCATCACATATTTGAATTGGGACTACGGACAGGGATCCGAGAGCTTTCCCCCTGTACTGCATCGCATATTTAAATTGGGACTACGGATAGAGATCCGGGAGCGTTCCCCATGTACAACATTGCATGACAAATTCTGAGTGGCGGACTGAGTTTCAGTAGTTTTATGATTGAGGAGATTTGAATCGAAAGATATAAATATATATATTGAAAAGTGTAGCTGAAAAGAAATTATCTCTAGGAAAAGTTATGTCTAAAGGACTTCCTTTCAAAAATATATTTGAAAAAAATTTGTCTTGCAGAATGATGATTTCGAAAGAGCAGTACGTGGGAAAATATATTTTGAACATCACGTATGTTGATGATATTTGAAGGATCAGTACTTGGGAAAATATATTATGAACATCACGTGTTTTGATGATATTTGAAAGAGCAGTACTTGGGAAAATATATTTTGAACATCACGTGTTTTGATGATATTTGAAAGCGCAATACTTGGGAAAATATATTTTGAATATGCCGTATTNGACTATGTTATAAAGATTTCTCTTTATAAAAATATATAAATATACATTCAGAGAAAGTATGTTTCAAAGAAGAAATTTCTCTATTCCGAAATGATTATATCTTTAAAGTTTTCAAAATGAACTCATGATTTAAAGGTTTTCACTCGAAAGTTTGACCAGTTTTATTGAGTCATTTGCTAAGGACTGACGTGAATAAATTGATGTAGTGCTGAGTTGCTTGTGTTTTTGTTGGGTTGTAGTTCCCACCATTTGAATTGCATCCTTTCCATTCTCTTTGCGTATTTCTATTATGTTGTCAGTTGATCGTGATTATTGAATTTTCTTCCGTATTATTCGATCGTATCGTTAATCACATTGAGAAATATTTAGATAGATATTTTGGTTCGGTCATTTATACAGCTTGCCTTTTTACTTATTAGACCTGTGGTGTCTTGACTAGTCCTCGTCGCTACTTCACCGAGGTTAATCTTGATACTTTCTGGGCACCGCTGTGGTGTGCTCATACTACACTTCTGCACATTTTTGTGTGCAGCTTCAGGTTATGGTTGTTGGTAGATGCGCAGATCGTTGCTGAGGAGACTCAAGGTAACCTGGTGCTGCGTTCGCAGGCTTCAGAGTCAACTTCTTATTTTATTTCTATTCAACTGTACTTACTTATTCCTAGACAGTTGTACTTAGATTTGATAGAAATATTTCATAGAGCTTATGACTTGTATTTACCGGGTTTTGGGAAATTGTAAACTGTGTCAAGAATTCTATTTGGAAATTTTTAAAATTCCTTTATTATTGTTTTTGTTTAGTGGTAATGTTAGCTTACCTATTCCCTAAGACTAGGTGCCATCACGATACCCAATGGAGGGAAATTTGGGTCGTGACAAGTTGGTATCAGAGCTCTAGGTTCATAGGTGCTACGAGTCATAAGCGGGTTTGGTAGAGTCTTGCGGATCGGTACGGAGACGTCTATACTTATCTTCGAGAGGATACGAGACCATCAGGACAATTTCACTTCCTTCATTCCTATCGTGCGAGTTCTTTGATCTTGAAGTTTTAAATTATCGTCCCATTCTATCATCGATGGTGAGGAGACGATCATCGGTTCCAAATGATGTTATCCCGAAGAAAATGTCACAAGGGTCAGAGACAGAGGCAAACGAGGAGCACGTGCCGCAGTTAAGATGCCTACCAGAGCAGACGTTGAGGAGTCGCCAGTAGTCCTAGTTAGGGGACAGGTACTGGGGGTGCCTGTTGCTACCCCGAACTTCAGAAGACCAGAGCGCAGTTTTGAGTACAATTGGTACATCGGCTCAGGTAGGGTTGATTCTAGTGCACCAGTTGCTTCACAAATCAGGGGAGGAGTTCATACTCCCACCGTCTACACTCCAGAGCAGCGAGATCATATTGGTCAAGTTCCAGTTGTCATGGCAGCACGGCATGTGGTTTCAGTTCAGCCCGTGGTTAGGACAGCAACATCGGAGGTAGAGCACCTTGGGATTTAGAGGTACTGGAAGTACTACCCTTCTATCTTTAAGTGGATTGGCGGCGGGCAATGCCCATGGTTTTCTGGAGAGTGTCACTATATTCTTTGTACTTCAGGTATTGTGGACACGAGCGAGATGCTTTTGTCACGTCTCAGGTCCAGAGTAGTGGATTGATCAGTGGTGGCAGCATATGAGTTGGGGTAGCCTGGCTTTATTAGAATGGATTAAGTTTTTGGAGATGTTTTGAGGGAGGTTGCACCTCAGTTCCGTCGGCATGTACACCGCACGAAGTTGAGCAGTTGCGTCAGGGCGCTATGTCACCATGGGAGTACGCTGTCAGATTCAGTGATTTGGCCAGATATACACCTCACTTGGTTACTTCAGTTAGGAGGCGAGTCCGTAGATTCATTGAGGGACTCATGCACGGTACAAAATCTTGGGTCAACCATTCCAGTTGCATTACCAGCTTTGCATGGGAGGGTTTCAGATACTCATGGGTCTCAGAGGATCCGTATCGTATGTCTTCCACAGCCACATCGGCAGAGAGATTATTTTTCAGTGTGGAGATGTTAGCCACAGGGTGAGATATTATTCCAGGATTCAGGTGGGAGAGTTATAGAAGGGTGTTCAGGTGGATAGAAGGCGCCTAAGAGAGGGAGGCCCGACCCGTTGATGTGTTGCATATAGTAGTCTAGAGGACGTCGTATCAGATATCATCACCCAGGTATGGCTTGATGTGCTAAAATGGGGTACCATTGTATTTCACTATAGTCTTGTTGGTCAGGACGAGTTACCATTATTTGTTGTCTCATTTATGAGTGAGTTTCATGTATTGCACTCCATTTTTGTGCTTGCTCCTGTTGGGAGATTCTATGAGTAGTAGCCGTGTCTATCCTTGTTTATTCATCCTTGCTAGTGGCGAAACTGGAAGTGAGTCCATGGCGTTCTTCGTGGTAAGCTTTCTGTGATTCTCCTGAGTATTTTGTTTTCGAGTTGTGATTTGATACTCCGTTGAGATTTGAGTAAGTGAGTGCTATGATTTTGTTAGCCGAGACGAATTAGCGGGAGATCTCTATTGGTATGATATATATTTGACATGTGTCGTAGAATTGAGGGCGAGACCCTCGTGATTCTTTGTGATTTGATATGTTTGGACCGGGCTGAGTACCGCGGTGGAATTTTTATCAGGATGGCATCCTTGTGATTTGTTCATATGCTATGCTTCTCTCTTGTTGTATTGCTTCTGGTAAGTCGGTATCGATAGAGATTTATGCCTATGGGCTGGTCTGATAGTACCTTTATATATGCTTCTATCTTTCCTACTCAACCATTTCGTTATGTGCTTCTTTAGTTCAGTTTGCGGGATGTGTGCCCGGTGGTGTTAGCTGTGACTCGGTGATACGGGTTTCTACTAATGAGGACTTCGTGTTTATTGCATCATTATCGGTATTATGGGATTTGGAAACAGAGAGATCTTCCATAGGTGGGACAAACTGCCAATGTTGAGTTGATTCCGGGCAGTTATGGTTATCAAAAGTTCTATTGAGCCTATGTGTGATGTGCTATGTTGTATGGCTGTGCCTTATGGGCGTAGACCTGAGTTGATTCGGCTAGTTGAGGCTAATGTCGGGCATTGATTTAGAATCGGGTCTTTTGGAAATGAGTAGGAAGTGAGGAATTGAGGTATGAGGCTTATCGATGATGATGAGAAGGCTATATGGAAGTTGTGATGGTGTCATCAGACTTATGTAGGTTGGGGTGACGTGGGATCACCCGCGGGTGTGTGCTGGAAATGCGCAATCAGTGATTTAATGAGTTCAAAGTGAATCTTAGCACGGTCGAGAACGAACATTTGTTGAAGAGGGGGAGATTGTGATTACCCAAAAGGGGTCATACCGTATATTTTATCTAATTCTATGTTTCGAGGTCATGAAAACCTCCTTCTATATCACCTTGATTTGCGTGCACAGCTCGGGCGTGTAGTCAGGAAGCCTTTATGTGAAAAACTGATAAAAATGAAAATTTTGTATTGAAAATTTGAATAAAGTTGACTTCAGTCAACATTTTTGGTAAACAGACCCGGACCCGAACCCATGATTTGACGGTCCCGGAGGGTCCGTAGAAAAATAGGGGACTTTGGCGTATCCCGGAATCATATTCCGAGGTCCCAAGCCCGAGAAATGAATTTTTAAAGAAAATTGTTTTCTGAAAAATATAAAGGTTTTTGAAAAAAAAATTTGAGGTGAAGCGTGTGATATCGGGCCCGTATTATGATTCCGAAGCCCGATACAGGTTCGATATGATTTATATGTGTTATCTGTAAAATTTGGAAAGAAACAGACTTAAATTGACGTGATTCAGACCTTAAATGCAAAACTTAATGTTTATAGAAGTTAGAAGATTTTTCATGGAGTTTTAGTTTAATTCATCGTGTTAGTGTTGTTTTATGTGGTTTGAAACCTCGAGCGAGTCCGTGTTAGGTTATATGACTTGTGTGTGTGGTTGGACGTGGTCCCGGGGGCCTCGGGGTTGTTTCGGATGCCCAAAAGTAATTTATGATTTACAAAGCTATTCAGGCTTACAAGTTGAGTCATGTGCTCTATATTTCTTCCATGTCTCTTATGTACTTATTTATGTGCCTTACATACTCGGTATATTGTTCGTACTGACGTCCCTTTTGCCTGGGGACGCTGCATTTCATGCCCGCAGGTCCTGATAGACAGGTCGAGAGCCCTCCAAGTAGGCTATCAGCTCAGCGGAAGATGTTGCTGCGCTCCATTTGCTTCAGAGTCGCTTGTTTGGTTAGTATGATTTAGACGGTATTATTTGGTATGGCGGGACTCTATCCCGACCTTTATGACATTTATGTACTCTAAGAGGCTTGTAGACATATGTCGTATATGTGGAAGATTGTACGGCCTTGTCGGCCTATGTTTAGAGTTTATAAATGATTATGTTGGCCTATTAAGCCCGTATGTCACGTGTATATGATGATGTAATAAGAATGATACATTATGTTGGTACTCGGTTGAGTAAGGTACCGGTTGCCTGTCGCGGCCCATCGGTTCGTGTTGTGACAGATTCTCTTCTATTGCTTCTCCTTTCACCAGATTGACCTAGAAGGGTGCTCCATTCAGATGGTATGATGAGTGTGAGGAGAGCTTTCAGAAGCTCAAGTCAGCATTGACTACAGCTTCGGTACTAGTTTTGCCTACTGGTTCGGGTTCTTACACAGTCTATTGTGATGCTTCTAGAGTTGGTTTGGGAGCGGTATTGATGCAGGATGGTAGGGTGATTTCCTACGCGTCCAGACAGTTGAAGGTGCACGAGAAGAATTATCTAGTGCACGATCTTAAGTTAGCTGCCATTGTTCATGCCTTGAAGATTCGGCGGCATTATTTGTGTGGAGTGCAGAGCGAGATTTTCACTGATCATCGTAGTTTGCAGTATCTGCTGAGCCAGAAGGACTTGAATTTGCGTCAGAGGAGATGGTTAGAGCTTCTCAAGGATTATGACATCACTATCTTATATCATCCGGGGAAGGGCAATGTAGTGGCCGATGCCTTGAGTCGCAGAGCAGAGAGTTTGGGGAGTCTAGCTACCTTCCAGTAGCAGAGCGGCCATTATCCCTTGATGCTCAGGCCTTAGCAGGCCATTATCCCGCAGGTGTTGGCTTGTGTAGCCTCCAGGTCTTCTCTTTATGATCATATTAGAGCACGCTAGTATGATGATCCAAATTTGCTTGTTCTTCCGGACAGGGTCCGTCGCGGTGATGCCAAGGATGTGGTTATTGGTGATGATGGGGTCATGAGGATGCAGGGCCAGATTTGCGTGCGCAATGTATATGGGCTTTGAGATTTGATTCTATCGGAGGCTCATAGTTCGCGGTATTCCATCCATCCGGGTGCCGCGAAGATGTATCAGGATTTGAGGCAACATTATTGGTGGAGGAGGATGAAAAAGGATATTGTGGAGTTTTTGGCTCGGTGTTTCAACTGTCAGCAGCTCAAGTATGAGCACCAGAGACCAGGAGGATTGCTTCAAAGATTTGATATTCCAGAGTGGAAGTGGTAGTGGATCACCATGGACTTCGTAGTTGGACTCCCACGGACATCGAGGAGGTTTGATGCTATATGGGTTATTGTGGGTCGGCTGACCAAGTCCGCGCACTTCATTCCTGTTGGTACTACTTATTCTTCAGAGAGGTTAGCTGAGATTTATATCAGGGAGATTGTCCGATTGCATGGGGTTCCAGTTTCTATCATTTCCGACAGAGGCACGCAGTTCACATCTCAGTTTTGGAGAGCTGTGCAGAGAGAGTTGGGTACTCAGGTTGAGTTGAGCACAGTGTTTCACCCTCAGACGGACGGGCAGTCGGAGCGTACCATTTAGATTTTGGAGGATATGTTGCGTGCTTGTGTGATTGACTTTGGTGGTTCATGGGACCAGTTTCTGCCACTAGCGGAGTTTGCATAAATAACAGTTATCAGTCGAGTATCCAGATGGCTCCGTATGAGGCTTTATATGGTAGGAGGTGCAGGTCTCCGGTTAGTTGGTTTGAGCCGGGCAAGGCTAAGCTATTGGGCACAGACTTGGTTCAGGATGCATTGAGTAAGGCGAAGTTGATTGAGGAGCGGCTTCGCACGGTGTAGTCTAGGCAGAAGAGTTATGCGGACCGGAAGGTTCGAGATGTGTCTTTCATGGTTGGGGATAAGGTGTTGCTGAAGGTTTCGCCCATGAAGGGTGTTATGAGATTTGGGAAGAGGGGGAAGCTGAGTCCCAGGTTCATTGTGCCATTTGAGGTGCTTCAGAGAGTTGGGGAGGGGCTTATAGGCTTTCTATGCCTCCCAGTTTATAGAGTATTCATCCAGTATTCCATGTTTCGATTCTCCGGAAGTATGTTAGTGACCCTTCCCATGTTTTGGACTTCAGCACGGTTCAGCTCGAGGGTGATATGTCATATGAGGTAGAGCCAGTGGCTATTTTGGGTCGACAGGTCAGGAAGGTGAGGACTAAGGATATAGTTTCAGTGAAAGTTCGGTGGAGAGGGCAGTCGGTGGAGGATGCCACCTGGGAGACCGAGCTGGAGATGCAGGACATATATCCTCACTTATTCGAGAATCCAGGTATGTTTCTAGACCCGGTCGAGGATGAATGTTTGTTTAAAAGGGGGAGGATGTACGACTCGGCCGGTCATTCCGTGAGATTTACCCTGTTTCCCCCATTTCTGCATTTGTTATATATTGCTAGCCTGTTTTTGTTATATTGGGTCAATTGGTTTGGCGTCCGGAGTGGTTTCGGTGATAATTTAGGCATTTAGTCTCTTAAAGTAGCCTAATAGTTGAGAAAGTCAACTGAGAGTTGACTTATTGGTGAACGACCTCGGAATGCGTATTTTATGGCTCGGAGAGCTTCGTTAGGTGATTTGGGACTTATGAGTGTGTTCGGAATGAAGTTTTGATGTCCGGTGTAGAATTAGGCTTGAATTAGCGAAAGTTAGATTTTGGTGATTTTCGGTCGGCAGTGGAAAATAGGCTGTTGGGGTCGGAATAGAATTTCGAAAGTTGGAGAAGGTTCGTAATGTCATTTTGGATATGTCTGCAAAATTTCAGGTCAATCGGAGGTGTTTTGGTTGGTTTCGGCGTAGTTGGCGAAATTTTGAAGTTTCAAAGTTCATAGGCTTGAATTTGATGTGATTTTGGTGTTGTTGCGTTGTTTTTGGTGCTTCGAAATCTCGACTAAGTTTTAATGATGTTATGGGATATGTTGGTATGTTTGGTTGAGGTCCCGAGGGCCTCGGGTGTGTTTCGGGTGGTTAACGGACCAACTCTTGGCTTGAAAACTGGGCAGATTTTTGCTGGTGTGAGGTTCTGGTTTCCTTCTACGCGATCGCGGGAGGATGTTTGCGATCGCGTAGAGTAAAAGAGTGGGGAAAGCTTAAATTTTGTTCTATGCGATCGCGTGGTTAGGATTGCGATCGCATAGGTTGGTCAGGAAAGGGAGTGCGATCGCGTGGGTGTTTATGCGATCGCGTAGAGGATTCTGAGGCGTGTGTGTGGGGTGGAGAGTTGTTCTATGCGATCACGTGTATTGGTCTGCGATCGCATTGGTTGGCTGGTCTGTGCATCGTGATCGCGTGCCTAGAGTCGTGATCGCACTGAGGAAAATTTAATGGTTGGGCAGAATGTTTTAAAAGGCCATTTGTGCGAGAATAGTTCATTTTTCTCCATTGTTGAACGAGTTTAGAGCTCTTTTGAGAGGGTTTGAAGAGGAAATTGAAGGGAATCACTTGGAGGTAAGGTTTTAAACTTCATAACTCGCTTATATGTCGTTTTCTAAGTAATTAAACCATAAAATTGTTGAAATTAAACCCAAATTTGGGGAAGAAGGGTGCATGGAAATTGGATTCTTCTTTTGAGGATTTGAGTGGGAAATTGTGGTACAATTTTAGTGTTCTTGATATGTATAGAATCGTGGGAGGACGAGGATTCTAGTGATGCAAATTTTATCAAATTCTGAGACGTGGGCCCGAGGCTCGGGTTTGGCCGAATTTCGAGATTCTTGTATAATTTGATAGTTTTCGATTGGGTTGTGTTCCTTTGATATATATTGATGATGTTAAACTGGTTTTGGCTAGATTCGGAGCAATCGGGAGCCAATTTGAGGGTCAAGAGCATTGTGGACTAGTGTTGTGACCCGGTAGAGGTAAGTTATGGTTATAAATCTTGTCCTGAGGGTATGAAACCCCGGACTACATATTTCTCACTTATTTTAGAATGGCGCACATGTCGGATGACGAGCCTGTGGCGCGCACTGATTTTTGGATTGGAATAGGTCCTCTCCGCGGCAACTAATGAGTTGCATATTTTACTCAAAACCTTATGTTAAATTATGTTCTAAAGATTGTTGAAATATTTGGGCTGTAAGTTGTGTTTGGGGCCTCGTGCCGATTTGTTTAGACCCCTTGGGGGCTTTTTACTGCAGTTTTTCCTCACTATTTGTTGATGATTTCACTCAGCCACATTGTGCTTACTGTTTTCGAAACTCAGCCTGATTTACACTACTTGAGATTTAAAAATGATGTTTTGGGTCGAGTACCCTGTTTTACTGATTCTCCCGTGGGGCCTTTTGAGTGGTTCTACTGAGTGAGGCCGAGGGCCTGATTGTGAGGTGTTGCGTGATAGGTATTGAGTGATTTTAGCGCTTGGGTTGAAGGAGCTTCTCCGGAGTCTATACACACCCCCAGTGAGCGCACAGAGTGCCGAGTGCCGAGTGCCGAGTGACGAGTGATTGAGAGGCATGAGTGACTGTGAGGTGCTGAGTGATTGTGAGGTGCTGAGTGATTGTGAGGTGATGCGCGACTGATTATGAGTGACTGTGAGGCATGCCCGAGGGGCTGATTATGATACATGTTTTTCCCGAGGGGCTACTTATGATTTTACTACTTTCATTCTGAACTTATGAAATATGTTTTGCCCGAGGGGCCTCTATATGATTCATTTCATTTTCATACTAAATATTCCGGTTTGGATCTGTGGAAAATAAACATATTTCAAAGGACTTTTCTGAGGTTGGTTTTAAGGCATGATGATTTCGCATATCTATGTTTACACTATTGGAAAGTAAGGCTGTGTATATTGTGATTTGATGACATTGATTTTATATGTTTCCTTGCCGCTTAGACTTGATTTACTTTCATTACTACTGAGTTGGCGTACTCACATTACTCCCTGCACCTCTGTGTGCATATTCAGGTGCAGATATCGAGCATTAGCAATTTATTCCGCGCGGAGCCGGATTGCGGTATATAGAGGTAGCTGTTCAGCGTCCGCAACATCTCTGTTTTTCCCTTCTTGTTGTATCTAGCTTTCATTCGGAGGTTTTGTATTATAATAGTATATTTTGGCTTATTCTTCTAGATGCTCATGACTTGTTTGCTCCGGGTTTTGGGGTTGGTGGCACTGTTTATTGGCCTACTTTATTTAGTAAACTCTGTATATTTATGAAATGCTTGGATTTTGAAAGAAAATTGTGAACTTGTGGTTATTGGCTAGCCTAGTTCCACGATAGGCGCCATCACGGCCAGTTTAGGATTTGGGTCGTGACAATACCATGCCAAAATATGGACCGAGTTTCGGTCAGAGAGGAAGAGAAAAGTCTTTCCTTCTTCTATTGATTAACATATATATATATATATATACAAGTAGTAAACCCGTAGTCCTAACAAATATGGAAAACTTTGTCCTAAACATATATGGAAAACAACTAGTTACACTGTGGGCCACCAGCACTTCACCTCTAGTAACATTGTGGACAATCGATGCTTCACCTTCCTAAAATATATATAATATAAACACACAAAATAGCCGTTAGTGGTGTTTTTAAAATAAATTTAATGCTTATTATTATTTTTCTAACAAAAAACAAGATTACTATTGCGCGACGCCTTTCTGAGATTCCTTGGAAGGGAGACTTAATGCTAAGCAACTGATGTCAGTGCAGCTGATGTTCGCCAACTAAGGTCCCCTCCGTATGCTAGACGAGATTGTCAGTGACGTACGGGAAAACCGATGTCAAGAACAATTGAGAGAACAGTAAAGAGAATTGAAAGAAATGTTGATTGCATAAATGAAAGCTATTACAAAAGAAGGCAACGCAGTGTCGAGGGGGAGAGACACCAGTACAGAGAATTGTTTGCTAGAAAGTTTTGATTGCATGATCCCCCCTAATAATGCTTAAAAATATAAACCAAATCTACAAGACTTGACCTAACTAACTATAGGAACATAATGAAAGTACATGGAATAAAAATACTCTATATTTACAATGAAACGGACTTAGTTTCCTACAAGGTAGAAACAGGTCCGTTGTCAGAAACTTTGTCTTTGGCATCACGATCTGCGCGTGTGGCATTGTCTGCACGCGCGGTGCTGTTGGCAGCTACTTGCAGCTGGGCGCTAGCGAGGGATATTGGTGGGGTGACAGAGGCACATGCGCACTTGTCACTTGGAGCAGCCAAGACCACGGGGTCATCCGTGGCGCTAGGCATTGGGAGGCTTGCCAGGACGCCACAGGGCGCGTCCAAGGGGTCATGGGGCATGGCTAGAAAGCCGCCCATGACATTCTCCCTCACCTGAGTTGGCGACGTCCTCGACGCCTTACTTGCAAAATAATCTTCAATTAGGGTCTTATAGGCTTTTAGGTTTGTTCCCCTCTCCCAAGTATTCTCCTCTGTATCACACCCTTGCCATTTCACCATGAACTCTTGGTGATCCTTCCTTGAGGCATGAATAACCCGATTATCAAGAATAGCTTCAGCACGCCTTTTCCTGGTTGAATTAGGGCCTCAAATAATGGGTATTTTGAGTTGGCTCCATGAAGGATCCTCTGTGTCTTCCCAAAAAGGTTTCAGAAGACTGACATGGAAGACGTGGTGGATTTTCCACCAAGCTGGGGTATCCACCCGATATGCAACTATCCCAATGCTCCTTTCAATGGACAAAGGTCCAATATATTTTTTCAATAGGCGAGGGTCATGGGACCCTGAAAAAAAGTACCGCTTTGGGATTTTGACCATCACTTTTTCTCCTACTTTTTATTCAACAAAGCGACGATTCTGATCAGCATGCTTCTTCATCCATTTTTGGGCTTTCACAAGATAGCTCCGCACTATTTCCAAATTTCGCTTCCATTCTTTTGAGAAGAAAGCAGCACGAGGATATTTTGACATGTTTGGTACATTCACGGTGTGTGGGAGTAATGGTTGTTGTCCGGTAACAATTTCAAAAGAGCTTTTGTTAGTACTAGAGCTCTTTTGTGAATTGAAACACAGTTGAGCAGCATCCAGAAGCTTCACTCAATTTTTTGCGATCCAGTAACAAAGTGGCGGAGATATTCCTCCAACATACCATTGAACCGCTCCGTCTAGCCATCAGATTGCGGATGAAAGCTTGAGCTATAGCTCAATTTTGACCCGAGGCACTTAAATAGTTGGGTCCAAAAGTTGCTAGTGAAGCGTGAATCGCGATCACTAACGATGTCTTTGGGCAGGCCCCAATATTTGACGAAATGAGAGAAAAGAGTCGATATGTATCTTCTGCTGATATATATGAGGTGCTGCAATAAAGATGGCATACTTAGAAAACCGATCCATCACAACCAAAATAGTTGCGAGATCTCCGACCTTGAGCAATCCAGTGATGAAATGCAGAGACACGCTTTCCCAAGGTCTCTTTGGAACAACTAGTGGTTCCAAGAGTCCGGCTTGTGTCAAGCGGTCGGACTTGTCCTTCTGACATACTGGACAAGTCCTCACATACTGAGCGACGTCGTCGGCCATTTGAGGCCAATAATATGCACGACCAAGTAATGCCATGGTACGTTCTTCGTCGGGATGGCCGGCCCAAGAAGTGTTGTGACATTCCTCCATAAGAGTTCTTATCAGATCTCTCCTTTAGGAACATATAGTCGATTCCCTTTTACCTTCAGGAACTCATCCTCCATGTAGAACTGACGAGTTTAGCCCTGTCCTACTAGGTCAACCAAATATTGTGCAGCAGGATCCTTGATGAGTAGATGATGTATCTTGTTTTTTATGGTGGTAGCTATTTCACTCCCCCTTAGGGTGGCGAGTAGGCACACTGATGCTAGGTAAGCTCTCCGATTGAGCACATCAGCAACATGATTAGTCTTCCCACTTCGGTACTCCAGGTTGAAGTGAAATTCTGCTAGGAGTTCCTGCCATCGAGCCTATCGGCCATTCAGCTTTGGCTGGGTCATGAAATGACTAACATCTGTGTTGTCTGTCTTGACCACGAACGGGGATCCCAGCAGATAATGCCTCCAAAGGCGTAAGTAATGAACGACAACCAGTAGTTCTTTCTCATGGGCGGCATAACGCCGCTCTGCATCCTTCAGCTTCTAGCTCTCATATGCTACGGGATGCCTATCTTGTAGCAAGACCCCGCCAAGATCATAGTCGGAAGCATACGTTTGTACCTCGAATGGCTTGGCCAAATCAGGAAGGGCCAAGACGGGGCTACTAGACATAGCCTCTTTTAATGCGTTGAAGGCCTTCGCTCGTCTAGGACCCCATTCCCAAGGCCTGACCTTCTTGAGGAGTTCTGTCAATGGCACTGCGATAAGGGAGTAATTCTTCACAAATCGCCGATAGAAATTGCATAGGCCAAGGAACGCCCTCAAGGCGTAGATATCCTTGGGTGGCGGCCAATCTGTGATGGCTTGGATCTTTTGCTGGTCCATCTTGATCCTCTCTTCCTCAATGACATGTCCGAGGAAGTCGATCTGTTTTTGAGCAAAGGAGCACTTAGATAGCTTTGCATATAATTCATGCTCTCGCAACTAGGCTAAGACCTTCCGCAAATGCTCCAGGTGTCCTTCCAGTGTTTGGCTATAAACCACAATGTCATCCAAATAGACCACCACAAATTCGTCAATATACTCTCGGAAGACTTGGTTCATCAGGGTGCAAAATGTAACTGGATCATTAGTCAAGCCGAGCGGCATAACTAGGAAGTCGAACGACCCATATCTTGTCACCCAGGTCATCTTATGTTCATCGCCCTCAGCAATCCAGACTTGCCAATACCCTGTGTTCAGGTCAATTTTCGTCAACACCGTTGCACTCCCCAATCTATCGAACAAGTCTGCCATGAGCGGAATAGGATACTTGTTCTTCACAGTGATTTTATTCAAAGCTCGATAATCCACACATAGTCGTAGACTACCATCATGTTTCTTTTGGAAAAGCACAGGGGATCCATATGGGGACTTGAAGGGTACAATGATTCCTATGTCTAGCATCTCTGGAAATTGTCTCTAAAGCTCGATGAGTTCGGGTTGTGACATCTTATAAGGTGCACGAGCAGGTGGCTTCACACCCGGCACTAACTCAATCTCATGGTCCATAGTGTGCCTAGGCGGAAGTCGCTTTGGCATCTCATGTGGGATGACGTCTTCAAATTCCAGTAGTAGCTCATTTACGGGTGTAGGGATGGGACCTCGATGAGCGTTCTACCTCTTCAATGCATAGGTTAGCCAGAAACGTAGGTTCATGTCTTTTAACTCCCTTCTTCAGCTGCAAGGCCGAGATGTTCTCAGCGGCCATTTTCATGGGAATGCACGGGATAATGCAGGGCTTGGCACCATTTGCTCCTATCATCAGAAGCATGTCCGCATATGGTATGGGCATGGTGTTGGTTTGCCTCAAGAATTCCAGCCCAACTATCAACTCGAAGTCATCTATGATCACCACGCGCAAGTTGAACTTTCCTTCATAAGGACCCATCTTCACTGGTACTTCTTTGTTATTCCACCCACTGGCTGAGGAGGTGAGTTTATAACCTTGACATGACCTCTGCCCTTTCCTACCACTATGCCAAGGCGCTCTACCTGAGTTGAGGCCAAGTAGTTGTGGGTAGACCTGTATCTATCATCGCCCGAATGGGCTTGCCATTTACCTTCAGTTCAACGAACATCAAGGTCCTTTATTGTTTAAGAGGAGTCCCTTCATTCGTCTTTTTTTTCCTTTCTTGGGAATTGGGAAGGGGTCCTTCTTCTTATGGATACCAGCACTGGTTCCCGCTAATGCCTCAGAAATAGAACCCACAATGGCATTGAAGGCACTGACTGGTTCGGTCTGCTTCATCATCCATCCGATCTTCATAAGCTTAATGGGAGTTCATCTGTGCATGTGAGCATTCGTTATTCCAATGTCGCCCGCCGCATTGACGGCATCCTGAGGGGGGGTTTCTCCCCCGATCATTGTTGTTTGACGCAGCACTGCTGCGTGAGGAAGGAGCCTTAGATTTGGGTGCACTCCGATCTCCCCCACTTTTGCTAGGACCACCATTGTTAGGCTAGCCTCCTTTGTATCCCGCTCGGACAGGCGGTTGAGGCCTATCCTTCTGAGTTTCCACTTGATAGTCCCCAAGGAATTCCGCCGCTTGGATAGCCTTGGGTAGGGTATCTACCCGTTGTATTTGCAGCTCCATGCAGGCATAAGGTTTCAACCCTTCCAGGAATGTGAAGAGCTTGTCTTTCTCCTTGCATTATACTCAACATTCTCGGGGATACGTGCTTAGCAGAGCTTCGGGAGACATTGGTTCAGGGTAGGGCCAAGGAGGCTACTATTGGCGAAGATGGTGTTCTGAGACTTCAGGGCCGCTTATGTGTTCCTAATATTGATGGTCTGAGGGAGAGGACTCTAAAGGAGGCACACAGTTATCGGTATTCTATTCATCCTGGTGCTACGAAGATGTATCGTGACTTGAAGCAGCATTTCTGGTGGAGGCGGATGAAGAAGCACATTGTGGGGTATGTGACTAGGTGTCTGAATTTCCAGCAGGTGAAGTATGAGCACTAGAGGCCAGGAAGCCTACTTCAGCAGATGCCAATTCATGAGTAGAAGTGAGAGCGCATCGCTATGGACTTCGTGGTTGGGTTGCCTCTGACTTTGCGAAAGGTGTACGCGATTTGGGTCATTGTGGATAGATTGACCAAATCGGCGCATTTCATTCCAGTAGCTACTACATATACATCTGAGAGGTTGGCCCAGATCTACATTCGGGAGATAGTCCAATTGCATGGTGTGCCGATATCCATTATATCATATCGAGGTCCTCAGTTTACCTCACACTTCTGGAGAGCATTACATAGTGAGATGGGCACCCAGATAGACCTCAGCACAACATTTCACCCTCAGAATGATGGTCAGTCGGAGCGTACAGCTCAGATATTGGAGGACATGCTCAGGGCATGTGTGATTGATTTCGGAGGTCGGTGGGACCGGTTCTTGCCTTTGGCCGAGTTTGCTTACAATAATAGTTACCAGTCCAACATTGAGATGTCACCATTTGAGGCTTTGTATAGTCGGCGATGTCGTTCTCCTATCGAGTGGTTTGAGCCTGGCGAGGCTAAGTTATATGGCACCGACCTGGTGAGGGATGCCTTGGAGAAAGTGAAGTTGATTCATGAGAGGCTCCGTACAGCACAGTTCAGACATAAGAGTTACGCGGATCAGAGGGCGCCTGATGTATCATTTATGGAGGGAGATAGGGTCCTGTTGAAAGTCTCGCCTATGAAGGGTATTATGAGGTTTAGGAAGAAGGGCAAGATGAGCCCGAGGTTTATAGGTCCATTCGAGGTGTTGATGCGAGTTGGAGAGGTTTCTTATGAGCTGGCCTTGCCTCCCAGTTTATACGGAGTTCACCCCATTTTTTATGTATCCATGCTTCGGAGGTACCACGTCGACTTCTCTCATGTCGTTGATTAGCACTATTCAGTTGGATGAGAGGTTGGGCTACGGGGAGGAGCCAGTTGCTATTATTCATAGGCAGGACCGCCAGTTGAGGTCCAAGAGAATTTCTGCCCTGAAAGTCCAATGGAAGGGCCATCTAGTTGAGGAGGCGACCTGGGAGTCTGAGGAGGACATGCAGAGCATATATCCACACATATTCAGCATTTCAGGTATGATTCTAGACCCGTTCGAGGATGAACGTTTGTTTAAGAGGTGCAGAATGTAACGACCCGACCGGTTGTTTTGCATTATCGGACCCCGTTCCCCTAAATGAAACTTTCCATAGCGGCTTTTTATGATTTATGACTTGCGGGGACTGGTGGTCTGGGATTTTTAGGTGTTTAGAGTGCTATAGGAACAATTGGTTCCTTAAGGTTGGCCTTTAAGTCCAAGTTTGACTTCGGTCAACATTTTGGGTAAACGACCTCGGAATCGAGTTTCGTCGGTTCCGGTAGCTTCGTGTGATGATTTTGGATCTGGCCGTATGTTCGGAATGGGTTTCTGATGACCCGGGGGCATTTCGCCGCCCAATATTGAAATAAGAAGTTCCTTAAGTTCCTATTTTGTTTTGGGACATGTATTTGTGTTATCGAGGTCCGAACGGAATTTCGAGACCGGGAATAATTCCGTTATGTTAATTATGACTTGCCTGCAAAATTTGGTGTCATTCCGAGTTGTATAGGTCGGTTCGGCGCGTTGTTAGCGAAGTCTAGAAAACATAAAGTTCCTAAGTTTGGTTCTTGGAATTTTGAGGTGTGATTTTGAGTTTTAGCGTTGTTTTGGGTGTTTCGAAGGCTCGAGCGAGTCCGTATTATGATTTGGGACTTTGTTGTATATTTTGACGGGGGCCAGGTGGTCCCAGGTGCCTCCCGGACACCACACGAGGCCAAAAACCAGCTGAAACAGCTGCTGGTGCACCCGTTCTGGTCTGACCGCAGGTGCGGTTGACCAGTCGCAGGTGCGAGATCGCTCATGCGGTCCCAGCCTCGCAGGTGCGACCCCCAGTGGTCTTTCCACTTCACACAGGTGCGGACAAAGTTCCGCAGGAGCGGAGCTGCATGTGCGGTCTCTACTCCGCAGGTGCGGGCCCAGGCTCCCCAGTCCATATCCGCAGGTGCGAGCCTTTTCTCGCAGGTGCGAGACAGTAGGTGCGGTCCTCGAGCTGCAGGTGCGAAAACACTGTCCAGACAGTGTGTTTTTATACACGGGTCTTAACACATTTTTCTCATCTTCTTCTTCTTCCTTGGGGCGATTTCCACCATTGTTGAGGGGCAAACGACCTGGTCATTTAAGGTAAGTAAAATCTACTCTAATATTAGCTTCATGCATGGATTTCTAGCTTAACCAACTACCTAAATTAGTGAAAAATCAAGAATTGGGTAGTAACCTAGAGCTTGCGATAATTTGAGAATTTACCCGCGAATTTGCTAACGAAATCAAATAAAAATCGTATATTAATGATACTTAGGCTTTGGGTGAGTGTTCCCTTCGAGAATTATTGGAATCCGAGCGTGCGGGACCGGGGTTGGATTTTGGAAATTCTTCAAGAATGTTGAATTATTGAATAAATAGGATAATTTCCCTACTTTGAGCATGCATTGATGTCATTGTACCGTATTTGGTTAGTTGCGAGTCCTCGGGTGTAGAGTTCGGAGTTCGGGCGCATCCTTGGTCCGTCGGGTAGATTCGACATGAGGTGAGTCTCCTTTCTAATCTTGTAAGAGGGAATTGTCCCCATAGGTGTTATATATGTTGTGTGTAACTGTTTTGGGGGCTACGTGCGTACAACATGACGAGAGTCCGTACGTAGCGACTATTATATCATGTCGGGTAATTTTAGGACTCACGAGCATGCCATTACTGCCTTATGTGTATCTTTAGCCAAACCTTGAGTTGTTTATCATCTTTGAACCAGTATGCTTATTATCTTTGAATTAGTATGCAAATGGTAGAGAGTTGCCTCTGAATTTTCGGTGAATTATTCCTTGTTACAAGTATGCCTTATGTACATTGTTGCTTGTTTTCAGTAGTTTCCTGGTTTTCTATATTTGATAGGTATCTGCTGCTTACTGTCTCACATGTCTATTGCATTCTGTATATCCTGTTTTACATTATTATTGTTGGACCTTAGTGAGTGTCATGTCGACCTCCCGTCACTACCTCTTCGAGGTTACGTGGGATACTCACTGGGTACATATATATTTATGTACTCATGCTGCACTTCTGTACTTAATTGCATAGGTTCTGAGGCTGGTGTTTCTGGTTATCCGACCGAAGCTTGACTTATCTTCTGGACCGGACTCCACGGTGAGCTGCACCCCCCTGACGTTTCTCAGTTGTGCTATGGAGTTATCTTTTTGTTTATTTCTGTCTATTCCTCTCAGACAGCAGTACAATTTTGTATCATCTTTTGTATATTCTACTAGTTCGCCTGTTGACTTGTGACACTAGTTCCTGGCACGCACATAGTAGACTCTTATTTTGGGACTGTATATATATTGGATCACGATCATTTTGGTTGTATGTATTTAAATTGGTAAATGTTTCCGCTTTTATTTAAATGAGCTAAGTTTAAAACTTTGGGAAATATGTGGGATTGGTATGTTAATAAGGAAAATCTCACTAGTAAACAACTGTTGGCTTGCCTAACTCCGGTGTTGGGCGCCATCACGACCCGTGTGGGATTTTGGATCGTGACACACCCTCACCCCGCGCGCAAACCCCCTCAAAAAAAATTACACTTATTTTTTGTATTTTTATTTTCTGTTTTTTTTTTGTTTTTCTGCACCACCTTACTCCTACCCCCTCTCCCCTTCGCAAATCTCCTAAAAAACAGTTTTACCTTTTTTTTGTATTTTCAATTTTTAATTTTTTGTTTTTCGTTTTTCTGCACCACCCACCGACCCCAATTCCCCTTCGCAAAATATTTTTCAACTTACGCATTTTAAGGTAAAAGACTTTTTTTTTTGCAAAATGAGCATGATTCTAGAACATGGGTCAATTTGGGCGGGTTGGGCTATGACCCATTGTTTAGCCCATCTTAGACCAAGTACACTTTGGATTGGGTTGGACAATGACCCATTTATTGACCTAACCCACCTTGACCCGCCCAAATTTAGCCCAACCGGCCATTTTCCACCCCTACTTAGATCTAACGAGTGAACACCATCAATTTCATCCTTGAACATGAGAGTAAATTCACATCAATTTCTTTTTATGTAGTATTATGAAAGTAAGGACTACTATTATATTTTTGAGCGGGTAGGGAGCATGTTCAACTTGCTCTTCTGATGATGGTGATGCATGTAATGATACTTCTTAGCTAGCTAGTTGGAGTAATTAATTAGTAGGCCGTGTATGGTTAAACATTAGTTGTAGCTCTCTTTGAAAATTAATATGTATCAAGTCTTTACCTTTGAGAAAATCTAAGATGTTGTGGTTCTTAAATGAAATGGTGGCTGGCTGTCTGTCTAGTAGCTGGTTATATTTATGTTAATAGTGATTGATGTAAATGCAACAGCAGAAGGCTGTCATTTTTATACGTTATGGGGGTCATTTGGTGCACGAACTAAATTATCTCGAGATTATAATCCATAGACTAATTTATCCTTTGCGGAGTAGAATCAGAATATGAGTGTTCGAATCCATAATCTTCCAAAGTGATTGATAACTTAACAAACAAACACATCGGCGCTTGTTTTAACTCATAAAGAGATTTCTTAAGTCTGCATAATTTCCCTAGACATAACCTGAAATTCAGAAGGTAGTTTCATGTATAATTCCTCGTGAAGATCCCCGTGCATGAAGGCATTATGCACGTTCACCCGAAACAACTCTCAATTCCTCATCGCTGCAACTGCCAATAATACTCGCGCAGTCGCCATCTTTGCCACCGGAACAAATATTTCAGTATATTCAATCATTTCTACTTGATGATTCCTAAAAATAACTAGACGAGCTTTGTATCATTAAACCCTTCCATCTAAGTTGTACTTTATCTGGTAAAACCTATCTGCAACCAGGAGCTTTCTTATTAGAAGACATATCTGAAAGTACAAGAGGAAGGGGAGGATTTGTTTATTTTTATATTTTAATCGTTGTAAGTTGACTAGTTTTCTAATTAGTCGACTAGATGTAATAACGAGATAATAAGAAGAGCAGAATTTAAGACGCAGAAATAAAGTGCAGGAATTAAAGACACCGGAATTTTTATACTGGTTTAGATTCAATGTGAATCCTAGTCTAGTCCTCTTGGGTTGCAAGGGAGTTCTCTTTCAGTGAATGAGTTTCTTGAGTACAACGTGAATGGTGTGGTTTACACCAATGGCTCAGTTTCTATGTCACTCGTTTCTTTTTGATACAATGCCTTACCAGTATTTTTCTCTCTTTCTTCTCTAACTTGTTACACAGCAGATCTAGTAGAGCTACAATGTTTGTTTGCAGTAGAACAAAGAAAGGGTATTTGGTTCAATCAACGTATATGACTCTAAGGCTTAAGGATGTGTATAAATACTTTGTAGGAGGCCCTTGCTGAAGAGATTTTCCAACCCAAGAGATTTGATCCTTGGAAAGAAATTGATTCTTTCCAAGAATAAGGTTTTTTTGCCGTTACTCTTCCTTGATGAGAGGACTTTAATAGCTTTCCTTCTACGGGTCTTGATAGAGCTGGATTTTCTCCTTGATTTTTGGTCTTTCCAGTAATAACAACTTGATTGATCATCTTGAAAGATCTTTGATACTTCTTTTCCGCTTCAATCAATCTCGGATTGATTTCATTGCCGAATCTTTAGTTTTTTCAATCTTTGATTGATTCCTTCCTTTTGTTTACTTCGATCTTGGATGCTTTCCTTGAGTCCCTATACCAAAAGCAATTATATTATTTTTCATCATTAAGACTAAAACCTAATAATCTCCCCTTTTTTTATGATGACAAAATAATATAAGTAAACATCAGTTGACTTCCCTGTATTTTACTCCCCCTCAATGAGTGCAGTTGACTCTCTCTCAATAGGTACTGTTGAGACTACTTCCTTTAGTTGACTTCTTCTGCAGGATCTATTACTCCCCCTCAAGAGGTGCCATTGGGACTACTTCTTTTAGTTAGCTTCTCCTGTAGTATCTATAGTCGACTTCCCCTGCAATGGATGTACCTGCACGAATATACATATATTCTTTCTCCCCCTTTTTGACATAAGCAAATAAGGGATAAGATACCAACATACTATATACTAAAACAGGATTTATAGCATGATATGCTTGCAGAGTTATGGCAAAACAAAAGAAAAGAAAAATCATCCAATGAGTGGTTATCCGGTCCAAAACAACAAAAAATATTGTCTAAAACTTCCACATTAACGACGCAAGAAATAAGTAAGGGTGTTGCGAATTGCCTCCTTCAATTGATCAAAGCTGGCATTGGCTGAGACAGTCACTCCATCAAGCATGTCGTGTACCTCCTTGAATGCCTTGACTGCGTTTTCCCTAACTCCAAGAACTGCAACTCTTATTTTTGAAAGATCGGACCCTGTCTCTTTGGAGATTGCATGAATGTCTCTAACAGTGGACTGAGTAGCAGCAAGTCTTTGATGGCGGACAGCTGATTTTCAATGGCAACTAGTTTCTCAGCAAGGTCAGGGTCACTAGGACTATGATGGGAAATAGAGGGTTTAGATTTTGGATCAGGTTGAACATGTTTGACCTCACGTTCTTGTTTCTTAACCCATAAGCCTTTCACATACATATACCCCATACTCGGAAACGCTCTGGAATTGTAAGATTTTGAAACAGAGATGAATGGATATTCAGAGATGTTATTATGAGCTTCTAGAATGTGAGTGATGGTCATGCAATAGGTCAGACTGGTGGGATCATCAGCACTTTCAATCATAAAATTTATGACCCAGAAGGACAGTTTGATCTTGAGTTTTTTCACAAGGCAATAAACAAGAAATGTATCTCTTTGAGAGAAGGTGGAGAAAGAGCCAGTACGAGGAAGCAGAGTAGTTGCGACAATGTGGGCTAGAACACGAGTTTCAAAGCTAACATCACTTGGACCTAACTGGTTTGGGAGAGATTCATATAGACACTCAGCAATACACCATTTTGCTTGATCAAAAGTGATTTCAAAATCATCAGGCCAGGAATTTTTGAAAAGCATGGGAAAACCAGAACACTTACACTGGAAAATTTAATCAAACATGGCACAATCAAGAGCAATGCGCTTCCCTAACACTATGATTCCAACTTTTCAGATTTAGTGGAGCGAATATTTGCATAAAACATTTTCATTAGGGGTTCATAGACTTTAGGAGGGGGAACAAAAAAGAACTTTGACCAGCCTTGATAAACAAACAGATCTTTTACCTTACAGTTTAGGGCTTCCATGTCATCAAGGTCGACTACCCTCCCATGAGCAATTGGCTTGTCTTTCAAAGCAATGATAAAATCCATGTTTGGAGAATCCCAGAAATTTAAGTCAGGCCCTAAAGAACTAGAAAGATCTATTTTCGACTTCTTTGGAGTAAAGCATTCAAGGGGTTTTTCCATAGGTCTTTTTCCCAGGGCTTTTTCTCCTAAAGTATGAGAATGATCTGAGAGGTCCGCCCGAGAGGAGGAAAAACCTTCCGAATGGTCGGACCCTAGGTCTACTTGTTCTAGAGGCTGAGAAGAGGGGTTTTGATCTGGAGCGAGTGCTCTTTGTCGCGTCCCTTTTTCTCACGAAATCGGATTTTGACACGTGAAAACTCTCTTAAGGAAGGTATTAAAAGAGAGAGTCTCTACCTAACGGGTTTGAGGTGCATTAGGGAACCTATTTGCAAATAACTCTGGTTTAACCAGTTCACATCACTAAAGATCGGGTAAGGGCTCAAATTACCTTGAGGAAAACATGTTACAAATTCCTCGAGGTCCACAACTGTTGGTCCCGGCCGAACTCGAATTATATGAATTAGTCAAAAATAAGAGGGAAAGACAAGAAGTTTGGGCAATTATTATGAAAAGTCTACGAATAAACACAAACAATTGACTTAAAGACAAGATGGGGGCCCTAATTTTTTTAGCCTAAGGGATCACCCCGTACAACATAAACAATACTTCATAACTCCCTCGAGATGGGGTGTTACTCGTATTATTCAGCGGGCACAAACTATCATCTCCTGCTACCCGATTACTGATGTGTGGCTAGAATTCATAGTTTTAAGCATTATATACCTTACATTTTATGTGCTTTTGTGATAAAAATACACGTTATATGTGCATAATGGAGTCTATTTCATGTGTAGGTGAATTGGAGATGGAAGCCGAGCTAAATGGGTGCATAAACGTCAAAAATACGCTCAAGAGTCGAAAAGGAGTGACCCTAGAGTTAGCCAGGCGTTTGGCCCCTAACGCTAGGCCTGCCCAGACGTTAAGGGGGCGTTTAGGGCTTAACGCCTGGGTGCCTGGCCCAGTCAACTCCGAGTTTTAAAGGTTTTGAGGTGTTTCCCGGTTGGAAGAGAAGTGTCCTACATATTTAGGGTTTATCCCAAAAATATAAATAGACCCAAAAACACAACTTTGAGAGGAGGATGCCATTTTTGGAGAGAATATACACACAAGATCATTGAAGAAGCAAAGGATTATCAATTTTCTTCATCTTAATCTAGTATTTTCCATTTATGTAAAACATATGCAATTGTTTAATTCTAGTATGAGTGGCTAAACACCCATTGTTCTGGGGTTGTGGTTTAGCCATGAATATTGTTATTCAATAGTAACTTAACCTTGATTATAATTCGCTCAATATATGGTTGTTTCTTCAATTCTGCGTTTAATTGCTTAATTTTTTGGCCAGCAATTAGGTTCTATATACTATCTATGTTATGCTTGGGAAAGCCGTATATAGATTAGAGAAGAATTGAAGAGAGCGCGATCTTAACCCTTCAGGGGAGTGGATTTGCGGTTAGGATATGAATATGCCTAGTCACCGTGCTTAATTTAACATCGTAATCTTCGTGCATTCTAATAGATTAATTTCATAGGAATATAAGCGTTAATCTATTGAGAATAGGTGAGTAGTACTTCGGGAGAAGGCTACGAGAGCAATTATCGATTAATTAGCAACCATGAGTGAATTATATGAAAGGGAGAGTTAATTAGAATGAAATATGAATGGTGAATTGATCACAACCCTGAAATATTTGTCTCTATTGAATGCACAACAATATTCTCGTTACTTGATAATTAGTTCATCTAATCGTAGAATAAATTAGTTATATTCTTAGATTTTGTTTTGGCTCGATTAAATAGCAATTAGAGTGATTCAGTAAGTAGTTTACGCAAGTCCCTGTGGGTTCGACATTCTATTTAACATTATATTACTTGCTACGACTACGTACACTCGCGTGTGCAATTTGGACCAACAAGTTTTTGGCGCCGTTGCCGGGGACTTGAATATAGACTACTTTTTAGTTACTTGCTTTAATTGTTTATTTCATTGAGTTTAACGTCACGTGATTTTTGCTCTAATCTTAGGAACTTCGAGTGAATGTGTAGGGTCATAAGCCAGGATAGACTTGACGGCTTTGACTCCGAACCTGAGAGATCATTTCACCGGAGATTGCGAGAAGCAAGAGATATAGACAATCTTCAGGACTTCATCCGATTTCCTATGAACATGGCAGAGGAACAACACATGGAGGTTCAGGAGGTGGAAATGCCAAGATTGCTAATGTCACCTCCAGCATCGTGAAGCCCAGAATCGCTGGGCACTTTGAGCTGAAACAGAGCATGATCCAACTACTTCATGCAAACGGGCAGTTTTTGGGTCTTCCACACGAGGATCCACAGCAGCACATTTTGAACTTCTTGGAGATTAGTGATACTTATATCACTAACGGGGTCACGCCAGATTATGTGAGGCTCACGCTTTTCCCATTCTCTATATTGGGCGAAGCAAAGCGATGGCTGAAGGCAGAACTAGCTAATTCCATCACAACATGGAACGATCTGGCGAGAAAATTTCTGGCAAGGTTCTTCCCTTCCAAGGGTGGATAACGGGTCGGGCTCGGGCCAAACGGGTCAACTGGGCCGGGCTAAGCGGGCTCGGGCTTTGCGGTCCTGGGTTATGCGGCCCTGGGCTAAACGGGCCCGGGCCAAACGGGCTATATGTGTGGAACCGGCCCCTACGGGCCTAAGCCCACATGGGCTCGGGCTTTGCGGGCCGGGCCCGCGGTCCAAACAGGCCTAAACGGGTCCGGGCTATTTATTTTTTATTTTTTTATGTAAGGCAATTTCTTGTAAATCTTGTATAAGTGTATTATATAATTGTTATTCTAGAGTTACAAAATTTTTGTTATGTAATTATATTATATTATCTAAGACAATTTAT
>MDKI01253307.1:0-10605 GCA_005239505.1 Nicotiana paniculata | reverse complement strand
AAGCCAGTCCCAAAGATAATTTTCCGCTGCCAAATATACACATTTTAGTGGACAATTGTTCCACACAGAAGGTACAGTCTTTTGTCGATTTCTATGGCGGATATCACCAGGTGTTGATGGATGAAGAAGATGCAGAAAAGACAGCCTGCACTACACCCTAGGGAAAATACTGTTATCGGGTCATGCCGTTTGGTTTAAAGAACGCTGGGGCTACTTATATGAGGGTCATGACCGCCATATTTCACGACATGATGCATCGGGAGATTGAGGTGTACGTGGATTATGTGATCATTAAGTCCAGAAACCAAAATGACCATGTGCAGCATTTGAGGAAATTCTTCGAACGCCTGCACATATATAATTTGAAGTTAAACCCAGCCAAATGCGCTTTCGGAGTTCCATCCGAAAAATTACTAGGATTTATAGTCAGTCGACGGGGCATTGAGTTGGATCCAACAAAGATAAAATCCATCCGGGATCTCCAACCCCCGAGAACCAAGAAGGAAGTCATGAGTCTATTGGGTAGGTTGAATTTCATCAGTAGGTTCATTGCTCAGTTGACCTCCACATGCGAGCCTATATTCAAGCTATTGAAAAAAGATTCAGCCATCGAATGGACAGACGAGTGCCAGGGCGGTTTTGAAAAGATCAAAGAATATCTGACAAATCCTCCAGTGTTAGTCCCACCAGAACCAGGAAGGCCTTTGTTCCTATACCTGGAAGTGCTAGAAAATTCCTTTGGGTGTGTTCTCGGGCAACACGATGCAACCGGGAAGAAAGAGCAAGCCATTTATTACTTAAGTAAGAAGTTCACAAACTACGAGGCCAAGTATTCTTAGTTAGAAAGGACCTGCTGCGCTCTAACTTGGGTGGCTCAGAAGCTCAGACATTATCTGCTGGTTTACACCACCTACCTCATCACAAGGCTGGATCCTTTGAAATACATAATTCAAAAGCCGATGCCCATCGGGAGATTAGCCAAATGGCATATCTTGCTCACAGAATTCAATATTGTCTATGTCACTTGCACGGCTATGAAAGCTCAAGCATTGGCCGATCATCTAGCTGAAAATTCGGTCGATGATGAATACCAGCCTTTGAACACTTATTTTCCGGATGAAGAAATCAATTCCATTGAAGTAATCTCGGAAGGCGCTGAAACCTGGAAAATTTTCTTCGACGGGGGGCCAATGCGAAAGGTATCGAGATAGGGGCAATCTTGATTTCACCTGCGGGACAACACTACCCAGCCACGGCCCGCCTCCGTTTCTTCTGCACACACAATACCGCCGAATATGAAGCTTGTATAATGGGCATGAACATGGCTATTGACATGGATGTAGAAGAATTATTGATCATGGGGGACTCCGATTTGGTCATTAAGCAGGCTCAGAGAGAGTGGGAAACTCGAGATGTCAAACTCCTTCCCTACAGGAAGCATGTGGAGAATCTTAGTAAACGATTCAAAATCGTCGAGTTCAGGTATATTCATCGGTGCCACAATGAGTTAGCTGATGCTTTGGCCACCCTAGCTGCAATGCTACCCTATCCAGGTAATGTTCGCATAGACCCATTGGAGATCCAAATCAAGGAGAGACATGGTTACTGCAACACGGTCGAAGTAGAGTCCGATGTCCAACCATGGTATTATGGTATTAAAACATTTTTGAAGACAAAAGAACATCCCGAGCAGGCCAATGGGGACCAAAAGAGAACCATCTGAAGGCTCGCCAGTAGTTTCTTCCTAAGTGGGGAAGTACTGCATTAAACGACACCTGATCTAAATCTGTTATGATCTGTAGACGCCAAAGAAGCCAAAAAGGGCATGGGCGAGGTTCACTCAGGAGTACATGGCGAAGTTCCATAAGTGTCAAATACATGGCGACCTAATCCATGCGCCACCTTCAAAACTGCATCCTATGTCGGCGCCCTGGCCATTTGTTGCTTGGGGAATGGATGTCATTGGGCCAATCGAGCCAAGGGCCTCAAACGGGCACAGATTCATCTTGGTTGCTATCGACTATTTAACGAAATGGGTCGAGGTCGTCACGCTCAAAGTTGTCACTAAGAAAGTGGTGGTGGATTTCGTGCACACTAATATCATCTGTCGTTTTGGTATCCCAAAAACCATCATTACCGACAACGCCGCAAATCTAAATAGTAACTTGATGAAAGAGGAGTGTGAACAGTTCCAGATAACACACCGCAACTCGACCCCTTACCGGCCCAAAGCAAATGGCGCCGTTGAAGCAAACAAAAACATCAAGAAAATTCTCAGGAAAATGATTCAAACATCTAGACAATGCCATGAAAAGTTTCCTTTTGAATTGTTGGGATACCGCACGACCGTGCGTACATCGGTGGGAGCTACCCCTTACCTATTGGTTTATGGCACAGAAGCCGTGATACCCGCTAAAGTTGAAATTCCTTCCCTTCGGGTTATTGTCGAAGCAGAAGTTGAAGACAATGAGTGGGTCAAGACTCGACTGGAGCAATTAACTCTGATTGATCAGAAAAGAATGGCTGCAGTATGCCACGGACAATTATACTAGCAAAGAATGGCCCGCTCTTACAACAAGAAAGTGTGACCTAGGAAATTCGAGGTAGGGCAACTCGTTTTAAGATGTATCCTCCCACACCACGAAGAAGCGAAAGGAAAATTCGCCCCAAATTGGAAAGGTCCATACATCATAAGGAAATTGCTACTAAAAGGAGCGTTATACCTGGGAGACATCAAAGGAAATGACCCCGAAATGGCTGTCAATGCAGATGCCATCAAAAGGTACTATGTTTGATCCTCTATATATCTGCAAGTATTCTCTCCGCTTGGGATGACGAAGGCTCTCATTCTCGCTACCCAAACAGCATTAATCCTTTTGCAAACCATTTGAGTTGGTTACTCTTCTTTGATTACCCGCTTTGGAACCCGAAGTTTCTTATAAAAAAAAACAAAAGTTTCCTGAACTACGTTCGACTTGATTCCGAAAGGATATGTAGGCAGCCTCTCCCTGGGGTTCAGTCACACCAAAATAAAGATCCACATCTCCCAAGAGTTTAAGCTGGGGCAAGTGTTAAGATTCGGCAATGTGTCGCCGGAGGGGTTCCAAAGCTGTAATTCAATACAATTTCTTTGCACCAAAACCCTGTTCAAGTCCTTCTGGTCAATCGGAAAAGATGTCCAAATTGGAGGATACAGTTGTTCGGAGCTAATACAGGCAATGAGAAAAATTAAAATGAGAAAGTCATATCGGTGAAAACCCACACGGGCACTGTAACGCGAAGGTGAGTGGAGAAATTGAAAATGAGAGTCTTTTTAGTGAAAACTCACAAAGAGCATTACAAGACGACGGTAAGAAGAGAAATGAGAGAGGTTAGTCGGTGAAAACCCGTAAAGGGCGCCACTAATCGAAAAGGATAATGGATCACTGATATGGACGTAGTCCGGGGCAAGGTTTCTCGATCTCGGTGTAATAGTTGTGATGAATTTCTGAGAGCCGGACGGTTTACACGGATCAAACATCCAGTCCAAAAGGCATGTCATGATCATTGAAGTCCGCAAGCACTCCAGATAAGTCCTTCTTTCCTTTCCCCCAAAAGGGATACTTTTTGTTTAAATTCATTGTCCATTCTGTCATTTATTTTTCTTTGAATCCCTTTCGGTCTAACTCTATTCCGAAACTAAGGCAAAGAAAGGATGGAAAGACTGATTTAAAGGGCTCTCATTTGACACGGGCTAATATGTAAAAGGCACCCATCCTCGTCAGGGGCATCGAGTCGATCCCGACTGGCCGAAGCGGTCGATACTTCAAACTCAAAGCCGTGAAAGGAGGAAATAAAATTGAAGTGCCTATAAAGGCGATTGAAGTTTAAAGGTTGAGCCCCGCGTGGCTAACAATCTTGGTAAGGTTTGAAAAGCCAAATATTCCAAATGACCTAAAGTTACAGTTGGAAGAAAAGTCAGAAATGAAAATCCAATAAAGGCGAAATAAAGTTAGAAAGGTTAAGTCCCACACGACTAACCGTCGCAGCAGAATTCGAGGGCCAAAACTCTCCCCCGATACTCTGGAAATCCAAAAGAGAAAGTAAGTGAAAGGCCTACAAAGGCAAAATAAAATGTTGGGTCTCACGTGACTGATCCCCAGGGTAAAATATAGAAATCCAAGGCCCCCGGAATTAGAGATGAAACCCAATCCTCAGCAAGCCAGTGGTTGAGATCTCCATCAAGAGAACTGAGATCAAGCGGTTGAAAATCAAGGCCGCAAAACCAACCACCGTTCAAACTAACAAATGGTTCTTTGTTTGAAAATAGGAAACAGGTGCAAAATCAACCGTGTAAAAGCAGGGGCGATCAGAAGGAATTGCGCAAGAGCTAGAAAGAGCTTTGCAACATTGACTCCAAAGAAAGGAAGTTTCCTCCAAAATATTTTACCACATATATATATATATATATATATATATAAAAGGAGAAGAAGTTGAAATTGAATATGATGCAACTCTAAAAATAGCATAGGACCCTCAACCCCTAGCCAAACATTTTCCAACAAAGGATATCCCAGTCCTCAGTTGATGCCAACATAGAGTCCCACACCCAAGCAGACAGCGGCATAACCTGATGATCTCTTCTTTTTCTGACAACGGCATAACCTGTTGATCACTCATTTTTCCCCAGGCAATGGCATAACCTGTTGACCTTTCCAGACACCGGCATAACCTGGTGATCTTCCAGACAACAGCATAACCTGTTGATCATTTCCAGAAACTGGCATAACCCAGTGATCTCTTCCCCAGGCAATGGCATAACCTGTTGACCTTTCCAGAAACCGGCATAACCTGGTGATCGTCCTGACAACAGCATAACCTGTTGATCATATCCAGACACTGGCATAACCCAGTGATCTCTTACTCAGGCAATGGCATAACCTGTTGACCTTTTCAGACACCGGCATAACCTGGTGATCTTCCTGACAACAGCATAACCTGTTGATCATTTCCAGACACTAGCATACCCCAGTGATCTCTTCCCTAGGCAATGGCATAACCTGTTGACCTTTCCAGACACCGGCATAACCTGGTGATCTTCCTGAAAACAGCATAACCTGTTGATCATTTCCAGACACTAGCATACCCCAGTGATCTCTTCCCTAGGCAATGGCATAACCTGTTGACCTTTCCAGACACCGGCATAACCTGGTGATCTTCCTGACAACAGCATAACCTGTTGATCATTTCCAGACACTAGCATACCCCAGTGATCTCTTCCCTAGGCAATGGCATAACCTGTTGACCTTTCCAGACACCGGCATAACCTGGTGATCTTCCTGACAACGGCATAACCTGTTGATCATTTTCAGACACTGGCATAACCCAGTGATTTCTTCCCCATGCAATGGCATAACCCATTGACCTTTCCAGAGACCGGCATAACCTGGTGATCTTCCTGACAACAACATAACCTGTTGATCATTTCCCGACACTGGCATAACCCAATGATCTCTGTCCCAGGCAATGGCATAACCTGTTGACCTTTCCAGGCACTGGCATAACCTGGTGATCTCTTCTTTATCTGACAACAGCATGACCTGTTGATCTCTCTCATTTCCCCAGGCAACAGCATAGCCTGTTGACCTCTCCAGACACCGGCATAACCTGGTGATCTTTTCTTCTCCAGACATTGGCATAACCCAGTGATCTCTTTTCCCCAGGCAACAACATAGCCTGTTGACCTTCCCAGATAACGGTATAACCTGTTGATCTCTTCTTGATGACAACATAACCTGTCAATATTTTCCAAAATAGGGTCTCCAATCCCTAGTTGATTTCACCTTTTAGAGCATAGGGTATCCACCCTCTAGTCTGCATTCCCTCCGGGTACACAGTTCCCGACCTTTTATTGCTTTCAATAATAATATAGCGTAGATTTTATTACAATAACTCACGAAATTTTCCTAGTCAAAACTGGGGCAGAAATTTCGTTCGTTTGTTTTGATTTTGTGCAGATTACGTTTCTAGAACATTGGAACTCGAGATGACCAAAAGAAGAAGTTTCGATCCAAAATAACAAAACAAAAGAAGAAAGAGAAGATTGAATCCAAAAGTGCAAATACAGAGAAAATACGGACTATTCAGGACGAGATTGAAGTCATATGTTCGATATATCCTTCCTTGATCCGAAAAGCGAAGAGACGAAACCAACATCTGCGACTAACAAACATCAAGATCCAGGTCAGAGTTAGAAGAAGATCAAGACTCACGAACATGTCTAGATAGGAATCTTGTAACTAGCAGCTGATAGGTTTAATTAGTTTGTCGTTTTGTTTACTTTGGGTGTAATAAGGAGATCCGCAGCAGTAGCAGCAGCAACCGCATTGCAACCACAGTTACTCGGTAGTCCCAGCTACCCAAAACTTCCAAAACTACACTGACATGATTCCTTTATAGCCAAGGATATGTAGGCAACCTTGAAGCATGGTTCGGTCAAACTTTTCAAAAACGCTTCACATGGAGTATGCAAACGGGTAAAAGTCGTTCATAGCTGCTCACTTTGTCTTTGCCCGAAAACTATTCGCGTTTCCGAGCAAAGAGGGGCAGCTATGAGCATGTGATTTTTCACCTACTAAATGCTCCTACAAAATTCGATAAATAAATTAATTTCATAGATTTTTGTTGAATTTCAGCGTTTATTTATGAATTATTTGCATTGCATGAGCATAGTTCATCTTTTAAAAATTTATAAAGTGATAAATAACAATAAAACATTTTAAAACTTTTATTATTTGACATAATTGGGGTTTTGATAATTAATTGCATAATTTAATCATTTTTCTAAGGAAATTACGAAATTGGTTCTTTAGATAATTATGGGTGCTAAACTAATGGTTTTACTTTTAATTAACTCATTAATTAACATATAATTAAATGAAATCAGTTTAAGACTGATTAACACATTACTAGAGTTTATTTAGGTGATTAATTAACCTAAGTATTTTTTTTAAAAAAAAGGGAGACTAAATCTGGACCTGGGCTTGAAATCACCCAAGCCCAATCTGCCTCTACAAACAACCCAGGCCCAAAACCCCTTTACCCGGCCTACCCCAGCACCCCCCAAACTACCCCGTTTTGGGTTAGTTAATTAAATCCTGGCCATTGATCAAAATAGATCGAACGGCCAGGAACTCACCCCCCCTAGTATATCTATGTCCTAACAAAACCCCACCCCCCCTCATTTGCAAGTATCACACCCCTTTCCCCTTCGTCTGTCTATCTCTCTCATCTATCTAAACCACAAGCCCTAGCCGCCACCCTCCGCCTGCCGGAAATCGCCTCCGGTGGTGGAGCTTCTCCAATCGACTCCAAATTCACACCAGATGATCCTCGTCCTCCCCTCAATCACCTCCCACTACTGGTTTCCCCAAATAAACACCCAAATCTCCTCGATTTTAGATCTAAGAAAAATAGAAACCCTAGCTCTCCTATGTCGGCCGATTAAAACACAACCAACGACTCAGACCTTCATGAGTCAATTGCTCTTGACAAGAGCAATTGATTCATGAGGGTTTGATTCATTTTCAAACCCCGCCAAAATCCGTCAAACTACTCCCACGGGTATCCCCCCTCTTCTATCTGTTTCTTTGTATTATTACAGAAAATCATGAACAAATTAATGGGTTAACCACTGTTTTCATTGTCCCTTTTGGCTAACTGTTTCTTTCTTCCTTTTTAGTTTTATTCCGTTTAGTTATGTAATTAATTCAAAACCAGAATGGGTTTCATTGCTTAGTAGCTAACTTAGGATTTTTATTACTATATCAGTGCGTATCTCTAACTTAGGATTTTTATTACTATATCAGTGCGTATCTGTTTCCTATCGTTGGTTCAAGTTTGGTTAAATGACCTTGTATATTGTTAGTTCGATCATACATGTTTAGATTAATCAAACCTTGTTTTAGATATTTGAATAATGTAGCTCAGGTCTTGATATTCATATGTATAAAATATGTTTCATGTATTTGTTCTTGATTAGATCCTCTAGAATATCCTAGTTGATTAACTGATTTCTTATGTGTTTGTTTGGGGTCTTAATTTGCTAGATTCATTAGTTCAGTTTAATATTAATAAAAGATGACTAGGACTCTTTGATAATTAGTCTCCTAACCTCCTGTTTCATTATTAAAATCTGATCCTAACAAGTTAATTACCCCGGTTATTCCCGAGCTTTGGTCATTGATTAGACACGCTATCAAGACTAGGATATTTAACCACATAAGTATAAACCAACTCTAAGAACCTAATTAACTAATTAAGCTAATTATCTAACCTAACTTCCTAAAATGAGACTAGACTCTTTATTTTATTAAGGGTTAAGTATAATTACTAAGTTAGAATTAACCAACACCTAGTTAACCTCATTCTCAAAACAGGTCCAAAATCAGTAGGGATTAAGCACCCTAATTAATTAGGTCTAACAACTTAATTATTTTTTTTAATTGATCTAAGACAACTAGTTAGGTTCAATTGTGCATTTGAGTTAACTAAGCTTCAGAATAATTGATTCACTTAGTCTCACATTTAAATGATTTCAACTTCTTCAATCTAGAAATTAACTTAGGTAGATTCTTAAGTATTTAACTAAAAATAAAATTTGTTTAAAATAATTAGTTTGAGGTTAATGGATTAAAACAGATTCATTTAGCCTAAGTTAAGAGAACTGAGTTGACTAACCTCCATTAAGTTTAATTAAACTGTTGATTAAATGACTTAAACATAGTATGCAAGCCAACTCTAGGCATTTAACCAGCTAATCTTTAATTAATTAACTCAACTTTAGTTAAGAACAACTAGTTGTCACCCAAAGGGACCTAACTAGTGTTAGTTAACTATAGTTAAACAATAACCCAAGCAAGTCTAACCCTGATTACCTAATGGTAATTTCATAGACTTCAAGGGGGCATATTAGGTATTGTAGGTTAAGAAATCAGATTTTTAAGGGTAGAAAGGTCTTTTTCTAGGGTTGGAATGTTCTGAAAAGGGGCAGCTGTCCCAAAAGGATAAGGGTGACAGCTTCCCTGTGTACTATTTCAGCTCTTGAAATGGAATATACCACTGGATATCCCATTCCCAAATATTCTATAAATAGACCCCCTTCCCTTTAGACTGGAGGACTTTTTTTTTACTACTGAAAATACAACTCTTTTGACTACTAAAAGATATGGAAATACACATAGCTTTTGAGAAAGTTCTCGGCATAGATTTTACCAAAAATGGTTACACACACTTAGACGTAATTTTCCACCTCTGAAAAAACAGAAACAAAATGGACTGTAGTAGGAGCGTAAAAACAACCTGAACTTAGTCTATCTTGTAGTTGTGGTTTTGTCTATCTTGTAGTTTTGGTTTTCTTTCCTAAAGACCTGGTTTTATTGTTGTCTTCATTCAATCGTTGGTATTCGAAATCATCCTTTTCCAGGCTTCTTTACTGTGGGTTTCTTGCTGTTCGTGGTGCTGTTTGTTCCTGCTGGGTTTTTCTTCTTATTGTTGATTTCCATCTCTGCCTGACCTTTATTTGGTTAGGTTTGTTTTGTTATCTTCCTCTTAAAGGTATGTAAAAATGAGTTTGTTTTATGAAATATAAAGATCTGAAACCTACTGTCTTTCCTCCATGAATCTGTATTTTTATTTGCTTAAACCTATTTATGTATAAACTTATGTGATAAAGATGTGATGCATGTATATAGAGTATTACATTATGTTTGTTTAGTTTCTAATCTCTGAACTTTATATAAGTCTGCTTTATCTTAAAACTGTCTTTATATGATTGTGTAATCAAGGGGTTGTTGGAAAACAACATCAAAGGGTTAAGTTCATCCTATAAAGATGCTTAAATATTGGTCTGGTTCAGGCCCTAGATATCTAGATATTATTATGAAACAACACTAGGGTAGATGAATTTGACCCTCTATAATGGTCAAATTCACCCCATATTAGGTGCTTAAACAGTAGCTTACCACCCTTTAAGGGTACAAAATGGGTAATCAACAAGGGCTTTAGAGTAGGGAATCTGAAACCCTTCAAATGGTTAGATTCACCCTCTCAAAAATGCCTAAATAATCAAAGTCTAGGAGTAAATATGGACTGAAGGTCCAGGATATGAAAAAATGACATTTTTGAGTTAAACCTGATCCTCTCATGGTCAGGTTCACACCAAAGGAATGCATAAATAATTCTGCTTTTTTAATAGAGATTAGCATATCATCATCATGTTTGAACTTCACCTCTCTTCATGGTCCTGTTGGTCTGGTGGATGCATAGCACACCTAATTATTTGGGGTGTCCTACATGTTGCAAAAGGCTCAAATACGTAGCCATAAAGAAATCAAGACAAGAAACTAGTTAAAGATTACCATCCCTAGTTTATTTCTTTTGTAGAAAAATGTAATCTCATTAGAGATTTGAAATGTTGTAATTTATCTATCGTTATATTTTAGCATAGTTGTATCTAAACTGGACTATATATTTCAATTTCTATTTCGTTCATTCTGATTTTAAAAAGAAAAGGGACATTCCCATGAAATTTTGAATTCAGGCGTCTCCTTCTTTGTTCTAAAAGTA
>MDKI01138147.1:0-21692 GCA_005239505.1 Nicotiana paniculata | reverse complement strand
ACATCCAATATCCAACCAGTAGGTCCTAATAAAGAAGAAAACATTGTTGGAAGAAGGATGTCATAATTTCTTGATGCTACTAAATCAAGAAATTTGAAACATTACTGCCAGCGGATGGATGATTTGGTACGGACTAAAAAAAGAGGAGAAGAAGCGGAGAGATAAGACGTGTAACATTTGGTACGGACTAACCTTAATTGTTACATCCAGCGGTTGGACGATTGATTGGTTGAATAACACCTTGTTCTTCGGCAAGTGCACGGGCACTGAATATTAGCATGTCAGGATCAAGTCTTAAATCGGGGTTGAAACTTTGAAGTCGTGTAACGACATTCATCGTAATATCTTGTTCCATAGCTTGCTTTTGTGCATTGACCTTTTCCAGCAATTTGTTACATCTTCTCTTCCATTTCCTCCATTTTTTGTTGCATTCTCTCATCAGTAGCATTTAAATTGAGTAATCTCAGCAGCAATTGAACTTAGTAATAACTGAAATAGGAGATGAGTTTTCAATAATAAAAGGCCATCTCTTTATAGCTACTCTAAAGCCCAACCCATATCATGTGAAACCAAGACTCCTTTTCTAGGTAATAAACCGAAAAGAGTAGAATAAATCTTAAATCTTAAACCAACTAGGAAATTAATAAAATAAAATAACTCCTGAAACAACTTTTCATTAGCAACTATTAATAATTTTCTTGGAAATGTACACCAATGATATTTTGATTTCTTTTCTGCTCTTTTCTTTATATCAGTAAAAGGAACTTGTATGCTAGTCCTACCATGCAATTTTATGTTGACAAAGTTCTTTTTTCATTTTCCTATTTTCATAATCCGACCCCATTTTGATAAATAGGCTTTGGGACTTTATTGGGCAATTTTCTTGTGAATCTAGCGAGAGGTGAGAGCATTTTAGAGAGGGAATGAGGAAGGAAACCTAACATTCTAATCATCCAATCTTGCACCAATTCTCTAGAATCAATTTTTCTAATGCAAGAGCTAATTTTTCTAAGTGTGGATACCTGGTTTCAGCATCTCCCATGGTTTGACTTACATAGTAGACAAGGAGTTGCGTACCTTGCTCATCTCGAACTAACATGCCACTTACTGCTACCTCGGACACTGCTAAGTACAAGTATAGCCTTTCCTCCTCCTTTGGGGTGTGGAGCAAAGGTGGGCCTGCGAGATATCGCTTCAATTCCTCCAAGGCGCGCTGGCACTCTGCAGTCAACTCAAAGTTGTTTTTCTTTTTGAGTAGGGAGAAAAAGTGATGGCTTCGATCTGATGACCTCGAGATGAACCGACCTAATGCCGCTATTCGTCCGGTCATCTGCTGTACGGCCTTTACGTTGTTCACCACCGTGATTTATTCGATGGCCTTGATTTTGTCGGCGTTGATTTCAATCCCCTTGCTTGATACCATGTAGCCTAAAAAATTTTCTGAACCCACGCCGAAGGAAATGATTTTGGGAGAAACTCAACTTCAAGAATGAGTTCAAGTAACAGTTCAAATGTATGTAGCTATCAGAATACAACTGGAAACATTTGGATTATTTTTTTCAGTTCTCTAATTGGTAAACATTCCCGTTTACCATAAACAACTTGCACTTTTACTTTTTTTGACTTTGTGGTTTAGCATCAGCACTGTCAATAATATTAACAATATTGTAACTATTCTCTTACTCTTTGAACAATTTCTGGGTTAAAATTAAAATGAAAATGTTTCTACTTGTGGAAAATGCTCATGCCGAACTGAATCACTGTCATAAGCAGTAGACAGGCAAATTGGTAAATCTCAATAAAGTATGAGAGCATATTCTTATAATCCCATATACATTCCACAAACAACCTTTTTCAGTATTGCCTATGTACCATTTAGTATATTTAACTCTCTTTTCAGAAATTGAAATATCTTTTAGACATCCAACTATATAAACATTTACTTAACATCCAATATCCAACCAGTAGGTCCTAATAAAGAAGAAAACATTGTTGGAAGAAGGATGTCAGCACAAGTATTCATGAAGCTTTTGAAAGAACTTGTTGATGAAAGGCATGATGCTACTAAATCAAGAAATTTGAAACATTAGTGCAAGCGGATGGATGATTTTGTACGGACTAAAAAAAAGAGGAGAAGAAGCGGAAAGAGAAGACGTGCAACATTTGGTACGGACTAACCTTGATTGTTACTCCCAACGGATGGACGATTGATTGGTTGAATAATACCTTGTTCTTCGCAAGGTGCGCGAGCACTTAATATTAGCATGTCAGGATCAAGTCTTAAATCGGAGTTGATACTTTGAAGTCGTGTAACGACATTCATTGTAATATCTTGTTCCATAGCTTGCTTTTGTGCATTGAGATTTTCCAGCAATTTTTGTTGCATCTTCTCTCCATTTCCTCCATTTTTTGTTGCATTCTCTCATCAACAGCATTTAAACTGAGTAATCTCAGCAGCAATTGAACTTAGTAATAACTGAAATAGGAGATGAGTTTTCTATAATAAAAGGCCATCTCTTTATAGTTACTCTAAAGCCCAACCCAGATCCTGTTAAACCAAGACTCCTTTTTTAGGTAATAAACCAAAAAGAGTAGAATAACTCTTGAATCTTAAACCAACTAGGAAATTAATAAAATAAAATAACTCCTCAAACAACTTTCCATCAGCAACTATTAATAACTTTCCTGGAAATGTACACCAACGATATTCTGATTTATTTTCTGCTCTCTTCTTTAACTTGTATGCTAGTCCTTCCATGCAAGTTTATGTTGAAAAAGTTCATTTTTCATTTTTCTATTTTCATAGCCCGACCCCATTTTGATAAATAGGCTTTGGGGCTTTATTTGGGGAAATTTTCTGGTGAATCTAGCGAAAGGTGAGGGCACTTTAGAGAAGGAATGAGGAAGGAAACCTAACAGTCTAATCATCCAATCTTGCACCAATTCTCAAGAATCAGGGAAGTTAATCACTAAATCATTATCTTTCCGAGTAAGTCCTACTTCTAAGATTTCATATAAGAGGTTATGAGTTCAAATATATATTGTGGGGTTGGAAAGGGTCCATGCATGTGACACAAAGATGTAGAATGAACTAGTATTGGGTAGTTTCTTGTTGAAATATGTTGAGGGATGAAAATATCTCCATTGTAGAGCCTTGTAGTCTATTTCGCATGTTAGGTGTTTGACAAAATTCATAAGAGAGTTACATCATGCGAATCCTTCTAATTATTAACTGATCTTCATTATCTTCCTATAGATTGTTATTGCTAGAAGTGTTGGGGCATTGTAGTAACTTAAGGAAAACTCAAACAAGGTATATTGGCTAAACTTTCTCTCTTAGAATAGAATTCCATAATGTTCCCCTAAGTTCAGGTGTGGTTGGCTCAAGATTCCTAATTTCTATATTCCGGGTTATAACCTATAAACTTGACTATTCCAAATGAGCCTTATGTCGAAAGATATATGTTCAAAGTGTTTTTTGTGTATTAGAATGTTATGGCTTTGAGCCGTGTTCCATATGAAATCTAGTATGCCAAATTGTGTGAGAAAAACTAAATATGGTTGAGACTCTTAATTGCTCATACATGTGCCTAAAGCCTTGATTGAAAATATGTTGTTGTTGATAATCTGTTAGGATGCTTGAAAATGAAATATTTGAATGGGAAATAGAGTGTGGCCAACGTGCCAAGATTTTATGTTATAATTATGGTTAGTGGCGCCAATTAAATGAGAGAATGTGATAAATATTATGCAATGAGCCTCGACTCAACTATTTAAAAATGATTTCGAAAATAGAGTTTTCTGAAAGCTTTTGTACCCAATTCATGCCCATAAATAGCTATTTAACTATTCTTCGCTTTATAAATGTATCTATTGTGACTCGATTTCTTACATACTCGGTTGTTGAAATTGTACATTGTCATTTCTGGGAAAGACTATCACAAGAATAAATGGTGTGTTGATTGTTTATGATTTTGATGTGTGTTTCTATTGCTGGTTGGTATGCCCCATTATTTTGGATGAAACCTTTTGTGTTTGAAGTTTCCATTACTAATGAATTTGAGGTATATGATTGTTGAAATATTCTATATGTTGCGCCAAGAATCACATCATAATTGGTGCCACTCGTGCCAATGTAGTGAAAAGATGGGAAAGAAATATGAAATTGTGAATATGGTTGATGTATCAAATGAGATGGCTTAGCCGTTCGGGCCAAGATCGGATTCCGTGTAATAACACGGTGGTATTGTGGATGAAATTGTGAATATGGTTGATGTCTCAAATGAGATGGCTTAGCCGATCGGGTCGAGATTGGACTCTGTGTAAGAACACAGTGGTGTTATGGACTGTGGCATATTGGCACTAAAAATCACCCAATCTAATAATGTGAAAATTGACTTTGAAAATCTATTTGATCCTTAACTTGATGTTTTAAGTTTTATTTAAAGATCATATTGCATTCTTGACTGTTTCCCCCTTTATTATTGTTCATTCTATTGAGATAGTGTTTTAGTTTCACATATTAGTACTATTCGACAGTAATAACGTCCCTCTTGCCGGGGTGTTAAATCTTTAATGTATGCATGTGGTTCCACAACAGGTGGCAGTGATCAGTGATAGCGGTACACTCTCTTTAGCTGACTTGGTGAGACCCACTTCATTTCGGAGTCATGTATCTCTTCTTTCTCATGTACTTTGTGTTTTAAAGTATAGCCGGAGCCTTGTTGCCGACATTTCCATATTACTCTTCAGTTGTACTTAGAGGCTCCGTAGACAGGTTATGGGTGGTGGTTGTTTTTGGGAGTCAAAACTAGAAATGTTGGTATTTAGCAAACATGTTTTTCATTAAATCTATAAACTTGTAATATTTTGGAAATTATAAATAAAGCTACTAACGGAAATGAAATGGAAGTTGCTAATGAAAACTATTTAGTGTTTGATTAATGGAGTACATATCCTCCTGATTTATGGATGAGTTTGTGTAATAGGCTTGCTCGGACGAGTCCACTCAATTGAGCGTCGATTGTGCTACCTGAGTTTGGGGCGTGACAATCACATCCATCTAGATTTCAGCCAGCTGGATCGCAGCAGCGGTTTGGATCACATCAGGGGTCTAGATTACAACAATGTAGTAGATCGCATCCATCTTCATCAGCGACCCCATCTCCCTCTCCAAAGAGGTCATCTCCTAGAATTTCTAGACTTCGCCTTCGGGGTAGTAGCGCTGAGCTAGATTCCCCCCTTCTACACACGCTTCACATTCATTGGAGGATGATGATCTAGAGGAAGTGCGATATGATCATTATCATAGGATGATCATCAAGCCTGAGGGAAATGGGTAAGATTTATATGTTACTTCTTTATTTTTGCTGAATTATAATAGCTACTCTTGTTTATTTAATGTAATTTTTATGTTGCAGATTCATACCTAATCATCGGACTACAAAGATAATCACTGAATCTCTAGGCCGGTTGTATAATACACCCTATGCGACTTGGAGTGACTTTTCACCGGAGCTCCTGCAGCAAATTTTCAACCAATTTAAGGTTTTAATATAATTTTTATCTATTTAAGCATTATATTAACAATATTTTCATCTAATGTTACATACTTCATTTGCAGACTAAGTGTACTTGGAAGGACCGACATAACAGTGAAATTCTTGCAAAATTTGTGTTCAAATGGCGTAAGAGACTATCTGATTCCTTTTTCTCTGCTCGAAACAAGAGCAAGAAGCCTTCATGGGTTCTACCAGATATATGGGAGGATATGTTGAGGCAGTGGACCACCAAGAAATTCGAGAAGATGAGTGAATAGAGAAAGAAGGCCCGAGCATCTGAGAAGGGTGGCTCCTTGCACTGTGTGGGTGCAAGGAGCATGGGGATTACGAGAAGACTACAGGTAATTACTTAAAATATTTACATATAATTTAACGAACTATATTTATATATTTTAATTTAGTTAACACGTTTTATTATATTTGTAGGAAAAAAATATGGGAGGAAGATGACTCATTATGAGTTCTTCATGGAGACTTACATCTGGAAGAAGAAGGCATAGACAGATCCATCTAGATAGGTCGAGGACCAGGCGGAGGCTGCATATGTAAGTTTCATAATTACTATAACTTGAAATTACTTTTATAATATTATATAGTTAATAATTTTCTATCTTCTAAATAAAGGGTCGCTACAGGGATAATGTGGAGGAGACACTCAAAGCTTGCCACCGAATGAACAAGGCGAGCAACCACCCATTTCAGATGAATAATCGCAGAGGATATAGTTGGATGTTGTTGGTGGTCCTAAAAAGGGGATGGCATACGACCTTCCATAGAGATCACTTCGGCACTACATGGATTGATTGCAAGGTATAGGGACTTTCGCCTAGGGCAAGGCAATTGATAGGTCGACTCTCTCTTCTATGGAAAAGAAGATCGCAAAGCTGACAGCAGGGCTTGAAGAGACAAAGACTATGGAACAAAAGAGATACAAAACAATTAGATACCCTTCAAATTCAAGTAGAAAAGAGGGACCAAAAATTTAATATCCTTCAAGGTCAGCTAACCAATATTCTTGTTAGTGGTGCTTTCCCGATTCACCGGTCTCATGAGCCTTCCCCAGATGCTAATCTTTCAAGCGATGCCGACGATGAATGCTATAGTAGTACTGAAGCTGAAGATGATGTAGTACAAAACAATCATTGAACAATGTTTGAACTTTTAACTTGTGAAATATTTTGTTATTGGGTATGATGTCTTGTTAATATAGTTTAGTGCAGATGAAGATGGTGATAATGTTTTGTTAATATAGTTTTGATAGTTGTCATTGTTGTTGTCATAGTTGTTCTTGTTGTTGTTGTTATTGTTGTTGTTATTGTTGTTGTTATTAGTTGAATGCCAGCAATATAATGCTGCCATTATAGGTGATTGGTTGTTGGCAGGTGGTGCAACATAAAACATCTATTTTCTGGCAAAAAATTACCCAGAAAATCGACCAACTTTGGTCGGAAACGTTCATATTAATTCTTAGAAAATCAAATTTACCGACCGACTTCGGTCGGAATTTATAATTTTAAATTTAAATTACTTAAAAAATATGGATCGATTTCAGTCGGAATTAATAATTTTAAATAAAAATGTATAATTATATATTTTAAGAATACAGATCGATTTCGGTCGGTAATTTAAAAATAATTAATAAATGAATAAATAAATTTCCGACCGAATTCGGTCGGTAATTTAAAATTAATAAGCAAATATTTTTAACAATACCGACTGAAGGCGGTCGGTAAAATTAATTTATGTCAGACATCTGGTCAAACTACGTTGACAATTACCGACCACCTTCGGTCGGAAAATAACGACTGATATCGGTCGCTTCCCTATTGCGATCATTAATTTATCGACCCATTGAAAACGGTCAAAAATCAATCGATTTTTGTCGGATTCCGATCGATTTCGGTTGATTTTTGTGGACGATATTTGGCAGTTTTTTACTACTGCCGGGCAAAGCCCATGCTATCCCTACTAGTATATATAGTGGTGTTCAAGAGTCAGTATAATGAAAAAGTATGTGTTGTTCAGCCTATTTGAGCCTTTTAAGGGAAGGCAACAGGCAAGATATAAAGGCTGCATGATCCCCGACGTCGCTGTACTAGTTGCCTAATATTGGAGGGATATTATTTTCATTTACATCTAGTAAGAGAAAATGAAAAGAAGAGTTACGATGATTCAAATTAATGCATAAATGAATGTGGATCTCTTTATTTGAGTAATGCATGAACTGTTTCTTAAATAAAATAAATAGAAAAATAAAGGAATTAAAAAAAGGATGCACGTTACATAAAATTTAGTAGATGGAATTTATGGTCTCTTGATAAAATACGTGTTTAATTGAATGAAAATCTATATCTATATATGTGTATAAAGGAGGGAAAAAGAATGATGACTTGACACCTCTATTTGGCCAAGAAAAATACTTATCTTTTTTCTCAATTTTTTGCATTTTTCTCTAATTTTTCTATTAAATATATGTTTTCTTCTTTCCAAGAGAAAAAGTGAAATACCTGCAATTAAAGTTGTAATATATGCAATAATACGTAATGCTAATTATACTACAATAATTGCTCAAATACATTACTATCCCTTCCTATTACTCAAGTTATCAATTGTATTGGTTAGTTTTTTTTCTTTTGGTTACTATAAATACTAAGTAATATCTTCTCAATCACATAACTCTCTTCTCTTCTTCATTCTCTCATTTTTATTTGAAGCTCTCTCTATAGAAAAATCTTTTTTTTTCCTCCCGAAGATTCATTCATTTTTAAATCTTTTGGTTCATCATTAGGGAATGGGGAAGAGAAGAACATATATCGCTACAAATCATAGTATTTGGGGACTCAAATACAAGCTTGATGAAGAAGCTATCATCAATGATGTGTGCATATTTTGTTACTCTTAATCTGCTGCAGGCTAGTAATTGCAGAATGAGTGCATATGTAATAGTTTTGTCTTTTTTGCGGTGTAAAAATGCCCCCTATTTTTGGATATTAGGAATGAACATAATGGGATTATTTTTATCTTAACTTTGGGAAAGGAGTAAACCATGTTTTTGAATCCCACTCCACATTACATAACTTTTTTTTTTCCGGGAAATTAACCAATATATACCACTGCAAATAACTAGTAGCAATTTTTTAGGTTAAAGAGTAGGTTTAGTAATTGTAGCCCAAATAAATTGGCAAGCGATAGTCAAATTTGCCAACACCACAATTTACATAATATTATCTGAGTTGTTACTAACATTGATTTCAAGAATGGTTATTCGAGAATTTAATAGTGGCACAGGAGTTTTACACAGGATACTCAAGTTTATCAGCTCAAAGATGGAAGAGAAGAAGATTGGAAGAAGAAGAAATAGAATAGGAAACTTGTAATACTTTTTCTCATTACCTTTGTATGAAATCAATACAACGGTTTATACTAATCGATTGAGAATTGAAATGCACTCTAACTTCTGTTATTTGAGCTAACTAACTCTTACCGACTGGCACTATGCTAACTATTTTTTATCTGATTATAACTACTTCTGCTGATGTGGCTCAATCGACAGAATTGTGGCTCAGTTGAGTGAATTATATGTATCAATACTCCCATCCGCAAAAGATCCTTGACCAGAAGGATCAAAATGAGGATACCTTATTTTCAAATCATTGAAGGACTCCCAAGTCGCATGATCTGCTCATAAACCAATCAACTTAACTAGTATTTGTGAACAACTTTATTTTCCTTCTTCACCATTCTTTTTTGCAATCTAATTCACGATTAGGACAATGTGGACTAGAAATGTCAGTAGTAGGTGGGTAGGTAATTTGATCAGGCACTTCATAGAGAGAGATACATGGACTGTAGGATGTATTTTCACTATGGGAGGAAAAGTAAGGTATAAGCAACTGGTCCAACTCTTTTAATCACCTAGAATCGATCATAGTATTTGGCCAGCTAATTTGTGAAATGGTTGTGAAGACAAGTTAGATTATTTTTAGGGCTGTACCTTGAGATATACCCAATCCCCAACTGAAAAATTTCTATCATTTCAGTGAGAGTCAACTTGTTGTTTCATTCTCAATTGAGCCCTATGCAAGTGGTGCTTGAGCATCCGTAACTTCAGTTCCCTGTGTATCAAAGTGTTATCTACTTCAGCAGAAGCAGACTCACCAGGTAAGTAGGGTAGATGCAAGGGTGGATGTCGAGTATATAGAGCCTCATATTATGTTTTTTGAATGGCTGAATTGTATGAGGTATTGTATAGGTTTCAACTATAGATAAACAAGAATGCCAACAAAAAGTGTCTTTAGTGCAATAACACCTCAAATGTATTTCCAAGCTTCTCTTAAGATCTCAGTATAGCCATCATATTGAGGATGATATGATGCGGATGTGTTCAGTTGGACTCCTTGTAATGAGAACAACTCCTACCAAAATTAGCTTAGAAATACTACATCTCTATCATTTATTATAATATCAGGCAACCCATGCAACCCGACAGCCACATCTAAAAATGTTTTGGCTACTGACTAAGTAGTATATTGGTGCTTCATAGGCATAAAGTGAGCATATTTGCTCAACCTATCAACAACCACCAAGATCACCTCATAACCTTGGATTTTGGCATGCCATATATACAATCCATGCTAATGTGAGACCTCGCCACCTTAGATATAAGCAGAGATTGTAGTAGACCAGGATAAGCTACCAAATCTGCCTTACTTCTTTGATAGATATCACACCTTTGAATGAAGGCCTTCACATCAGCTCTTATCCTTTTTCTAATAGAACAGAGTTAGAAGTCTTTTTAGTGTAGCATCTACACCAAAATGACCACCATGTAAAGTAGAATGCCATAGTCTAATGATATAATTTCTTAAATTCTGAAATTTTCCAACCACTAATCCACTTTTCCTTCTCAACTGATTGTGATTCCAAGTGAATTCTGAAGGAGTGGTAGGGTTGGTCTTCAACTGTTCAGCGAGTTCTTGGTCTTCAACTGTTCAGCGAGTTCTTGGTCTTCAACTGTTCAGTGAGTTCTTTTAGATCCTTATCAGAAGTTCAACTATCTACTATAGCCTGGAGTAAATCAGAATCAGTTGTGGACACCACCAAGGCCAGTAGTTCAACCCTTAATAATCTTGATAATGCATCAGCAACCTTGTTCTCCACTCCTTGTATTCAATGACATAAACAAAGGGCATCAATTTAGTTAACCACATTAGCTGGGAGTTAGTTCGTAACATCTGCTCCATTAGGTACTTGAAAGCCCTCTGGTCTGTTCTAATGATGAACTTATGTCCCAATAAGTATTGAGACCATTTTGTCAGTGCATGAACTAAGGCCAACAACTCCTTGTCATAAACTGAAAATGCAGCATGTATGGGTGACAAGGCTTTTCTGATGAAGGCTATAGGATGAGTTTGTTGCATTAACACAGCACCAATCCATATCCACTGCCATCAATCTACACCATAAAGGTTTTGGTGATGTCAGGTAAGTCCAATACATGAGCATTGTCAAGGTTATTTTCAACTTCTCAAAAGCCTCAGAAGCTTGTGATGACCATTTGAAACTATCTTTGTGTAGGAGGTCAGTTAGTGGCTTACATATCACACAAAATCCTGGAATCAACCTCCTATAGTACCCAGCTAACCCCAAGAATCCACTCAGGTTTTTAGTGGTTGTTGGTAGTGGCCATTGCTTAACAGATTCTACCTTCTGTGGACCAGAGGATACATCTTCTTCAGTAATAAGGTGGCCTAAGTACTCAATCCTTTTTACTCCACAGAGGACCAGCTGAATCTCATATTGGAATAAGAGAGGAAAGTGAAGAACTTTATAAGGCATGACACAAGTTTACATAGTACGTGCGCATTTGGGGCTCAATGTGGCGTAGCCCAAAACCAAAATTCATGCGAGCTCAGGCCTTAAGAGGGCAATACCTACCATGGGCTTGCATCATGAAAAATTATGGTATAAGAGCCGCATCTCTCTCAGTATAATGGTTGGGCAAACCTCAGTGAGGACGGTGAGTAACTGGGAGGGGGGAGGAGGGTAAATGTGATGTCCATGACGGAGGGCGGGCTGATAAGGGCCGGTTGAGCAGAACTGGTAGGCTCTAGGATGGCAAGCATTTGAAGAAGGAGTGAACATATCATATTAGGCGAATCTCAAATAGAATGGGAGATGAAAGTGAAGAGCTTTATAAGGCATGACACAAGTTCACATAGTACGCACGCTTTTGGGGATCGATGTGGCGTATCCAGAAATACGAATTCGTGCAGGCTCAGGCCTAAAGTGGACAATATTGTCATGACCCGGCCTAAGGCCACGACGGATAACCGACTCTATGTGCCGATCAACTCTAAACTCTTTGATAATCTACTAATCATGAATATAAATGGATAAACTGAACAACTATAAGCCTAGCTGATAAGAACTGTACAATCTGGAAAGCTGACAAGGCTAACTCAAGCTGACATATAGAAACATACTAACTACACAGGTGCATATCTAAATGCCTCTAGGAGTGTTGAACTGAAAAAGTAGTAGATGAAACGTTATATCCAAACTAGCTAACTGTACATATACCAAAAGATAAGTAACTCTGGGAGTAAGAGGAATGACTCCAATAGCTGGTGGTGGCCTATTGATGTGCTCAAATGTTGATCTATCTATATATGTGCAGCATGAAGCGCAACGCCCCAAAAAGGATGTGAGTACGATATGTACGAAGTATGTAGGATGAAACACATATGTAAAGCATGCTAAAGTATGACTGTAAGATGGAAATCTGAATATAGCTGAAAGCTAAACAAGAGTCTAAACTTGCAACTAACTTGGAACAGAACCGAAGGTTAAGCTAAAACTATGCTGGAAGTAACTACTATCTGAACTGGTACCTGTCTGGTGTTATGGGCTATATCCCCCGAATTAGGTAACTGTAAAATTGAAGTAGCCTCATGTATAGTCATGCAAAGGAAATTGTAGCTATCTACGCGTATATAACATGCCTGACTAGTGTTATGAGATATATCCCTCCAGCTGGTAAATATATAATCAACAGGACCACCTGGTGTTCTAGGCTATCTCCCCCAACATATAATCAACAAGCCTCGCTGGTGTTATGGGCTATCTTCCCCTAGCATATAATCAACAGGCCTCACTGGTGTTATGGGCTATATCCCCCAGCATAATCAATGTAAGTGTGTAATAGGCATAATGCATGTGGTAACATCATATGGACTAAAGAGATCATGGAGGAAACCATAAACAGAGTCACAAACATAATCTGAAGCTCGTCGTCCATAAGTTGGACGGAGGAGCCTATCCCCATTTTAGGGAGAAAATAAGTATGTATATGAGATACTAAGGTTAATTAACTCATTAGGATCCCTCTATAATCAATTTAAAACCAAGGAACTCAAAATTTGTCTAATTATTCGAATTTCCAAAAATTTCGACAGAATTTCCCTAAAATTGGATGATCCCCAAAAAACAACACCAAGCACCACAATATACACGGGAATGGATACCTGGACAAGTTGATAAAAACTAAAGGAGATCCAATTATCCAAAAAAGTGTCAAACGATCGACAAAACGAAATTGTGAATCTAATGTCGACTCATAGTGGCTATCTTGTGACATGAAAGTCTAACTATGATTTAGGAATAATCTAAGTATCAAAACATGAAATTTAAGATTATATAATCTTAAATGAAGCTATTAGGATCATATGGGGGCTATTATACATTAAAACATCAAAGGGAACAAACAGAAGTCCAGATGGCATAGGCCAAATTGGCGATTTTTCCTTTTATTTTTTTTATGTTTGACCTAAACTAGTTTCTTCCATAATTCACATATGAAATTGAATAATATACAAGGATACAATAAATTCTGCTATTTACCTTGAAAAACCCTTAAAATATCAAGAAGAGAGGCTAGAACATAGCTAAACCAAATCATGCTGAAAACAAAGCGAAAACCCTATATACCTCGTGTTCTTGCTTCCAAACCTGTCCAGAGGTGAAAATATTCCTTATCCATGAAAATCTGTCCAAAATATGAGTTATAAGGAGAAAGGGGGATGGCAAAGTCTTACCTATGTCGTAAGGATCGCGTTGATGTGTTTGCGTCTTGATTTTGAGATGCGGATGATGGAATTGCTTCAAAACCCTAAGGATGTATTTAGGATGCCTAGAGATACTTTATAGGTCTGATTTGGTTCTAAATGAGCCTTAGAGACGAAGGCTACAACTTTATATATCAAGATAATCCTCAATCGGTTGTGGTTCCCAAAGGAAGCTGCTTGTGCAGTCTCGTAAAAATATGAGTATCTCTCAACTACGACGTCGTATTGACAAACAATTTAATATTTTGGAAACTAGACTCCGAGATCTTAAATTTTGTGGGTGGATCATCTTGAAATTCCAAACCTATTGAGAGAAAATCTTAGTAAAATTAGGCCTAAATTTTAACTAAAAGTTTGAACGTAACTTGTGACAACTTTGGTCGACTTTTGTTTCCTAACTCGTTTGACTTCAAAACCTAACACATGAATATAATACAACTAAAATAGCTCATAATATCACCTACTTATCATTTTAATCACCCTAGTATCACCCCGAAAGTACGGGTTATAACATTCCCAAATTATCCTTTCAACGAAACTTATGTTCTTCTATTTGTTTAGCTTCTAAACCTTCCAACCTTCTTGATACTTGCAGTTCATGATCTTATATATTTGTAAACTCCAAAGTAAAATGATTAACTTACTTTATGTACTTTCAAAGATGATCTAATTTTCGAGCATACATCAATTGACTTATGACGTACTTTTACGTACGAAAACATGGGTGTAACAAATACGTGCCATGAACTTGGATCATAGCAAATATGGTATCAGAGCCAAATCTCCTAGTATGATGGCGGGTTAAACCATAGTGAGGAAACTGAGTCCCAAGCGGGGTAAATGTGATACCCATGATGGAGTGCAGGCCGATGGGGGTGGATCAAGCAGGACTGACAGGCTGCTAGGCTAGCAAGCTTCTGGAGAAGGGTGCACATGTCAGCTTAGGAGAATCCCACATTAGAATGGGAGAGGAAGGTGAAAATATTTATAGGGGATGGTACGCGGACTACTGAGGCTCGATGTGGCTTAGTCCAAAGACAAATCCATGCAGCCTAAGGCACAAGTTAACAATATGTGCCATAGGCTTGGGTTGTGAAAAATATGGTATCAGAGCTGAATCTCTCTCCATACAATAGTAGGGCAAACATCAGCAAGAATGGTGAGCCCGGGGGGCGGGGGAGGGAGGGAGGGCTGAATGTGATACCTATGAGGGAGGAGGGGTCATGAGGGTGGGTCAAGCAGGAATAGTAGGCTTCTAGGCTGGCAAGCTTCTGAATAAGGGGTTCACATATTACCTTAGGCGAATCTCACATCGCAATGGGAAAGAAAAGTGAAGAGCTTTATAAGGCATGACACAAGTTCATATAGTACGCTTGCCTTTGGGGCTCGATGTGGCGTAGATCGAAATACTATTCCATACGGGCTCAGGCCCAAAGAGGACAATACGTGAAATGGACTTGGGTCGTGAAAAAGATGGTATTAGATCCGAATCTCCCTCATTATGATGGTGGGGTAAACCTCAACGATGACACTGAGTTCCAATATGGGTGAATGTGATGCCTATGACATAGGGTGGACCATTAGAGCGGATCAAACAGGACCGACATGCTTCTATTCTGGAAAGCTTCTGAAGAAGGGGTACATATATTAGCTTAGGCGAATCCCACATAGGAATGAGAGAGGAAGTTGAAGAGCTTTATAAGGCAGTATACAAGCTCACATGGTATGCATGTTTTTGGGACTCGATGTGGCGTAGCCCAAAAGACAAATCTGTGGGGCTCAGTCCTAAAGAGGACAATAGATACCATGTACTTGGGTCATGATACGGTGCTAACTATGTTTAACTGATTGTAACTACTTCTATTGACGTGGCTCAATCGGCTGAATTATGGCTCAACGGATTGAATTATGTGTATCACACACATCTCCAATGTTTGTTGTGTTATGCCGATTAAGCTCAACACTAACACTACATTATATGGAAAACACAATTTTGAGTTCCTAAAATTCGTCAATAGTGATGGGTTTTCAACCCTGTTTCCGAAATTCGATTTTAGGTAGTAGTTATAGTATTTCTGGTCAAACACGAGATTACGATCTTATTTTCTCAATACAATAGCAAAACTACCCAGCAAATAAAATTTGAATTTCAGAAACATTGAAGAACAACTGTAGAAATTTGTTATTAACATTTCAGCACTACATGTTTACAAGGCATACACAAATAGTAATATTTAAAAATTTGACTTTCGTCCAAAATTTCATCCCCATTTCATCAACAGTACAGAGCTCATTGAACCACATGTGTGTATATTGATCAAAAACATTTGTTCATGGATATACGAATATATACGTGACGTACATAAGTAACGATCCGACTTTTGAGCATTTGTATTCAGTTCGGTAGTTTGAGGTCATCAGTAACTTCATAGGATATATTATGACTTGTGTGTATCATCGATTTTGGTAAAGAATGATTCTCAATTAGGAAGCTTTAAGTTGGAAGAGTTGACATTGTTTGCGTTTTGTGGATTTGACCTAGGATTGGAGTTTTTATGGTTTAGCTAGGTCCGAATTGTGAATTTGGACTTGGGCGTATGCCCGAATTTGCATTTGGATATTTCTAGAAGGTTTTGGCACTATTTGGGAAAAATGGCAATTTGAAAGTTTAGAAAGTCATAGGTTTGACTGGGAGTTGACTTCTATGTTATCGGCTTCAGATTGTTATTTCGGGAGTTGTAATATGTTTTTTGTCATTTGGAACTTGTGAGTAAAATTTGAGGTGATTTCGGGGTTGTTTAGACGTGTTCAGCGCAAGTTTGGTATTTGGGAATTTGAAATAGTTCACTAAGATGGATCTTGAACGACGATTCGTGGGTTTGATGTTCCTTTGTGTGGTTTAAAGCCTCAAGCAGGGTTTTGTTGTGTTTGGGATTGATTGGTGTGATTGGACGGGGTCTCGGCAGGCCTCGGGGGTGAGTTCCCAGGTAGTTTCAGACCATTTTGGGCATGTTGGATATTACTAGTTTTCTGCTAGTTATGATGCCTTAGGTGTTCTTCCCGATCGCGAAGGTGTGGCTGTGATCACTATGTGTATGTTGGAGCTGGGTGTTTTTACTTTACGCGTTCGTGAAGCATCGCGTTTGTGAGTGCTAGGCGATTAGTGCTTCACGGTCGTGTCTGGATGTCATGATTGTGGTGTTGTGCAAACTTGGCAGGCGATGTTCATCGCGTTTGTGAGGACTGTGCCGCGATGCGAAGGTTTATTGGGGAAGTACTGTTTTCTTCTATGCGATCACTAAGGCTTTTTCGTGACTGCAATGTGTTTAACTGGGTAGAATCCTTTAAGTGCTCTATTTCGGGGGGTTTTTGGTTGTTTATCACATTTTTGGAGCTCGGATTTGGCAGTTTTGAGGAAATTTTTGCTGTTTTGATTGGGATAAGTATTTTTTTACTCGGATTTGATTATTTTACATGATTCTCTCTTTGATTTTAGCATTTGATTAATGAATCTAAAAGAGAAATTGGGTGGGGGTGTCTAAACTTTTCTAAAGTGAATAATTTGGTTTTGAACATCATTTCGGAGTTGGAATTGGATGAAATTAGTATAGTTAGAAATATATTTGAATGGGTCGTCGTGATTTGTGAGTTTGTCGGGTTCCGAGGTACGACCTCAGGTTGACCTTTTGGTTGACTTTGAGTATTTCATTAAATATTCGACCTTTATCATTTGGGTTTGTTTCCTATGGCATGTTTTGATGATTTTGAGTTGCTTTTGGCTAGTTTCAAGCTGTTCAAGGGTCGATTCACGCGGGATGGCATGTCTAAAGTATTGTCTTGGCTTGTTCTAAGTAAGTAACATATCTAAACTTGGATTTGAGGGTAATTATGCTTGAGAACTATGATATTTGAGATGTATTGTGGTGACACACATGCTAGGTGATGGACGTATGTGCGTGCACCGGGGTATTCATGATCCAGGTAGTTCTTAGGCTATTAATGCCTTGTTTTTCTATTGTGCTTCGTTGATATCATGCTTCTTTGAGTTCTTATTCTTGATAGAAGTCATGTCTAGGCTATCTGCTTAATTATTTGAGACATGATAGGGCAAATTTTGCCATGTTGATCTATTTGCCTTACCCATAGTCATATTGTTCAGTCATGATAATTATATCCGTATGTTATATCTCTATCTTTGTGCTCTTTTGATATGCTGTCTCACATGTTATTGGTGTCCTTGTACGTGAAACGATTTTTAGCTGAATTTATGCCACATTGTGATATTCCATGTTGTATAATTGGATTATGTTTCTATGAGATGTTGGCATATAGAGACTTAAGCGGATTGATGTCTGATGTGGGCTATAGAGCCGTGGTGATTGGTAGTGAGGCGACACTTGCGTTGAGGCACTGTATCAGGATGAGTGTAATTGATATTGAGGTGGCACCAATGACAGGCCCTATGTTGGGCTAAATGGTATTGTTTAGGGGTGACGCGTGCACCCGGCCCCATGTTGGGCTATGTGATATTGATTATTGATTAGCACTTGGGCAAGTATCCGACCCTCAGGAGTTTGATATTCAAAATGAGTGCATGTACATTGGTTATATATGTTCTTTGGTGAGGGGCATTTATTCCAGGCACCCGTACAATGCTGAGTGTGTTATGTGTGACTGTACTGAGTGTGATTATACTTGATGGTTTCACTGTGGTGTTATTGGATTAACATGTACGCATAGAGATGTATTCTCCTCATGCTAGATAGTAAATAAAATATCGTATCTGTTGTATCAAGTTGGAATAATCACAATTTTCCTTTATAAATTCATGTATTAGTGATTTTGGTGAAAGATTGGACTTTGACTGTCATACTTGGAAAATATGTCTAAATTTTCCGTAATTGTGAATGAGCTGAACATGATATCTTTGAGTTATTACTTTTACTGTCTTCATTATATTCTAAGTGGTTATTGATTATTGGTGTTGGGCACTGACCTTCTTCCGAGCTTGTCACTGCTTTCAGCCCGAGGTTAGGTTTGCTATTTATTGAGTACATGTGGTCGCTTTCACTCATACTACACTTCTACACCTTGCGTGTAGATCTTGGAGATGATGTTGTTATAGATGGCGGGAGCTAGCATTGAAGATGGACTTGCTATTCTGGATATAGCTACCACTTGTCCTTGGTAGTTTTAGATTTGAATTATGTCTATGTACATTCCAAACATATGTTGTATTTATTTTCAAACCAACTTTGTAAATCTAAGTCTTAGTGGCTCATGACTTGTACTACCAATACTTGTGTTATTGTATGAGAATTTAGTTATTTCACTTAATTGATGTGTCATTATTTTTATTAGAATTGTGTTGAATCTTATTTGGCATACCTAGTGGGTTCGGTTAGGTTCTATCACGACTATGTGGATTATGAGTCGTGACAATACGAGAGACACATATACATGAAAAAAAATACATACACAAATATACGTCACCTTAAAAATTTATTTATCCCATTTTCACACATACACCTCCACCCACCACCACAAAACTCTATATCCACTAGCCATGAGACCGTACCAACATAAGATATCATTCAACCTATTAAAAAAGAAAGATATGAATAGTGATTCAGAATCCCAAATACCCAGGTGTATTCCTACTCCACGATGATATAGTTATTCCACAAGATGCTATACTCCACAACTTTCATTTTCTACTAAACCAAGCCAAAATCTTTTCCTTACTTGAATTTAAATCTTCAATGAAAGTGGTGGAGAAAGTGAGGAACGCAAAACACACACTTAAAATATGCTCCTTGTAACGACTCGATCGGTCGTTTTAAGAATTAATGCCCCGATCCCCTATTTACCATTTCTCCCATGTCTATTTATGTTATTGGAACATGTCGGTGCGTTGAGTCATGAAATCCGGGGTGATTTTGGACACATAGTCCATAAATGTGGATTTTAGCTTTAGAAATCTGGCCGTAGCTAGAGCTGTGTGAAGACGGATCCGGAATGGGATTCTGTTGACTCTGTTAGCTCCATTGGGTGATTTTGGGGATAGCAGTTTGCTCAGAATGTGTTTTCGAGGTCGGTTATGGATTTAGGCTTGAATTGGCGAAAGTTAGAATTTCGGCGATTTCGACCGATAAGTGAGATTTTGATATCGGACTCGGAATGGATTTTCGAAAGTGACAGCAAGTCCGTAAAGTTGTTTATGACCTGTGTGCAAAATTTGAGGTCATTCGGATGAGTTTAGACGTGTTTCAGCGTCGGATGTAAGTTCTAGAATATTCCTAAGTTCTTAGGCTTGAACCTATGCATAAACGATGATTTTGATGTTATGAGATGTGTTTTTAAGGCTCGACCAAGTTTGAATGAGGTATTAGGTTGGTTGGTAGGTTTGGTTGAGGTCTCGGGGGCCTCAGTGTGTTTTGGGTGCCCAAACGGGCATATTTGGCCTAAGTCCTTTTGCTGGTTTTTCTGGTTTTACAACAACAGGTAAGTATTCTCTGCGATCGCGTGAATCAGTCCGCGATCGCGTAGTGTTAGATGGGGGTGGTCAGAAATTTGTACTTCGCGATCGCAGAAGTCCATCCGCGATCGCAGTGTTCTGTTCAGTTGGTCTATGCGATCGCACGCCCAGGATCGCGATCGCGTAAGGTATCCTAAGGCTGGGGGAGGTGCAGTGTTTTGCTCTACGCGGTCGCATGGCCTCACACGCGATCGCGTTGCTGTAGGGTCAGAAGGTCCGCGATTGCAGACCTTTAATCGCGATCGTGATGAAGGATTTCCAGGCGCGTCTTTCATTACTCTCCGTGATCGCGACTCATTATACGTGATCACGTAAGGCAAATGCCTGGGCAGAATATTAAAACCCCAAATTCGAGGGTTTATGCTATTTTCATATTTTCGAATTTGAGAGCTCGAGAAGGGCGATTTCTGAAGTTTTTTGTACCTGGGTAACTTGGGTAAGTGATTTCTATCCCTTATAGATCATATTCCATGATTCCAATCTTAAATTCAACCCTTAATTTCAAAAATTATCGGAAAAATGGGATGAACTTCATAGACCGAATTATTGAGTTTTGGTTGGGTATTTGACCTCCGATTTTAGAGATTCTTATATGGCTAGACTCGTGAGTGAATGGGTATCCGGAAAATATAAATTTTACCCGATTCCGAGACGTGGACCCGAGGGGCGTTTTTGTCAAAATTCCTAATTTCGCATATTAGCTTCGAATTGATTAGTTATTTTGATTTCTTGAAATGATATTCACCTTATGCAAGTGAATTGAATAGATTTGGGCCACCCAGAGTTTGATACTCGTGGCAAGAGCGTGATTATTGGTTGATTAGCACAGTCGAGGTAATTGGCTTACCTAACTCTGTGTTGGGGAAATTCCTTTAGGCATTTATAACTGATTTTTGACATGAAAACCCCGTGTACTTGAGGTGACGAGTACGTGCACGGTATATTTATCACTAATTCCATTGTTTCCTTCTATGACATACTTCATCTTAAATTCCTATTATTTCTGTTATTGGTTTAACTGAGTAGCGACTTAAGATTTTATCAAGTCCAACGATTTTACTTGATTTTCCACTCGTTAGTATTATTTGAAACTGGGTTAAGTAACTTCCCCTATATTTTCCAACTATTTTCCCAAACCTTTTGAATTACGCTATATCTGATATACATCTCGCATTACATATTTACATTGGGACTGCGGGCTATGACCTGAGACTTTCCCTTTCATTGCATTGCATATTTACATTGGGACTGCAGGCTATGACCTGAGACATTCCCTTGAATTGTATTGCATATTTATATTGGAACTACGGGCTATGATCTGAGACTTTTCCTTGCATTGCATTGCATTGCATATTTACATTGGGACTGCGGGCTATGACCTGACACTTTCCCTTGCATTGCATATTTATCATGCTCAACTATGTCTTGTAGAAGACTAAGCGGGCGTTGCAAATATAATCCGGGGTA